>CAXAMN010008336.1:53173-86420 GCA_963970005.1 Durusdinium trenchii
GATAAGCCATCCATGCAGGACTCTGCCAACAGGCTTCCCTTCTCCCCAAACTTGCCTGTTGGCACCCTTCTGCACAGGCGCGCCTACTAAACCCCCAAAAACTTGAGTGACTGTGCAGCCTACGCAACCGCAACTACGGGAACTGACAACTAAGTACGGTCGAATTCAAAGCGAACTTGGTCGCTGCATGAACTTATACCACGGGGCCAGCACGTCCGCCAAGGTGACACGCACCCGATTTGCCTCAGGGAACTTGGCCCTCATGACCAAGGGCCATGGCTTCGCTTCTGGGTGGTTCAAACGACTTAGCAAGTCAGCCTCTTCATTCCGCTCGCCTGCCACATGGGACAGCTCCAAGGCCACTTGTAGCTCCAAAGCCGCAAAAGCCAAGGCCATCAGCGCAAAGCACAGCGGCGGCGCAGTGGACATTCCCTTACTGCAAGCCGCGACCACTGGCATGTTGTCGCCATATTGTCGCAAGCGCACACAATGCAACTGAGCGTTCCCATCAACCTTTGCGCGAGCCAGAACCAGAGCCAGCTGCGCTAAAAGCTCCAGAGCACATATAGCTGCTTGCATCTTTTCCGGCCACAGCCAAAGATCGGGTAATTGGCCCTGCTCAATTTCCAGGTGGAACCAAAACAGTTTGTTTGACTCCAAGGCGCGAAACCAACCTCCTATGC
The DNA here is from genome assembly GCA_963970005.1 of Durusdinium trenchii. NCBI lineage: Eukaryota > Dinophyceae > Suessiales > Symbiodiniaceae > Durusdinium > Durusdinium trenchii. The sequence continues at coordinate 53,857 of CAXAMN010008336.1, forward strand.
CTGAGAGAGCAGACCCGGCCCAGGCATCCGCCGCAGCGTCCTCAGCCACCCTCTCACCGGCCCAAGAGAAACTGACAAGGTACAGCACCAAACTTTAAACCATGGAGCAGCTGCTCCTGTTACCAGCAAGCTGTCCAAACTGACAAGGTACACATTAATGCTAGGTGGGAGAGAGGGTTGGTGTTCCTGCCTACCCCGACCAACCGCGAACACCGGTACAGGCCTGAGGGTAAGCAGCAAGCTGTCGCACTTCACAACAGTGTAGAGCATTTATTATACTGTACATACAGGTAACGGTACAAGCATATAGAAACTCACCAAAGACTTTTGGGTACATGACCATCATGTGCATGCAGGCCTTGATTTTCGTTGGTACTCACCCAGTGCCTGAATTGTTCTTCACCCAGAGCTTCACCCCGTGCTTTGCGCACAGCTGGCGGGTCCAGGTGGCTCCGTTCCGAGTTCCGGTGGTTCCACGGGCCGCAGAGATCTTTCTCACTCCGGTTCATCGGTTCATCGGTGGGACGGGACACCGTTCGGTGACCAGGGTACATCTCGGGAACATCGGCAAAGCCAATCAAAGCCATATAGGTTTAAGGTGAGAGTTCTCTCATGGGTTTCTTGCAGGTTGTTTTCCTGCAAACCCAATTCTTTGACATGCAGGTGGTCCACTGAAGTTTCTGGGTCACATCGCTGTGGCTGCACCACGCACCACACCCCAGTCGAAGGGATTCACACTCTCTGAAATGATGGTGGTTACGTGTGGATGGCAAGGCCCCGAGTTCGTTTCAGATTTCCTCTACTGTTCCTCTACTGTTCAAGGTGGTGAGCTTTAGAACTTGCATGATGCTTTCAGGGAGATAATTGTCATGAATTCATATGAATTCTTTCAAAGCCATTTGCTTGAAGAGCTAGCTGGAGAATTGCAAGGAACGACCACGTTCTCGCAGATTTGGCACAGAAGTTTTCTAGCTTCGAATGCTAGCATATGCTACGACGCTACGAGTAGCTGTTCACAAACAAGCAGTGGCCATGCATGTAGGAGCTTGCCCTTCAAATCATGGGAGACTCCACTAGCAAATGGCGACGTGCGATTTAGTCACAGTATCCAATGAAAAGCATGAGGGGCCAAAGTTTGGGGCCTTGGCCATTCCCTCGTCGTGATCACATCACACTCTGTTCGACTACAAGCAGGTGGACACATGTTTGCATGTTGATCCATATCCCCACAAACTGTTGTTTTCCGATTCCCTCGAATGGTGGGAATGTTGGTGGACTTGGGGGGATGGCTCGTGTTCAACCGGCATGATGGCCTGCACTGATCTCTCGCTGTTGCTGCACAGCAACACATGCTGCGGCTACACTCTGGCTGGTTCAAATGATATACTGGCACAATACCAACGTTGAGCAATTGAACATGAAATTCCACAAGGTCCCCCCCATGGCAAATTCCGTTTGAGAAGCGGATGCCATTTATTTATGAGCGGGTGGCGGTATACAGATAATTCACTTCAGTAACGGTGGTCAGCGAGCTGAGTGCAACATGCATGTGACCCGCGCACTCTGAAGCTCCGTGAAATGCAATGAAGTCTTGGCATGTCTTGGTGCTAGCGCACATGTGTGTTGGGTACATCCTGCTCATGGACCATGAGGATGAAAATGGTTGAAGGTCACCTGATTACCAAAGAAACTGATGAGCTTTTACTGGCTGTGTCGATTGAGGATTAACTCCATTGAGGATTGACTCCAGTGCCCAGGTTACAATAAGCTGTGCTTGCTTCCAGCAACGGTGTTGAGGTTTGAAAGATCTTGAAAGTCAATGCGAACAAGAATTTCACCCGACTGTGTCTGTGTGGGTGGGCAGCACTTTTGCCGAGTCAAGTGATTCCAAACTTGCTGAGATTGAGCCAACAAATCTGTGCTCCTTCCATCATCTATATCTATCTATCTGATCTATTAATCTATCTATCTTTATCCATCCGTCTGTACGTCTATCCATCGCTCCCTCCCTCCGTCGCATCCCTCCGACCAAACCAACACCTCGACGACCGACGAAACCGAAAGGGGTGGGGTCGACCTGATTAGTTGCTAACGAACAGCGGATCAGCATGTGGTTTCTATGCGAACGAAGAACCGACCACGTGCTGCACAACGTATGCCATGCCCTAAACCAAACAACGTAATTATGCTAACGAACAACCGCCAGTCTAGAGCTCTCAGTCTCAGTTTCACCAAAGACTGTGCTGAACTTTGGGGAAAAGGAGTTTGTGAAAACAATATGATTCCATTCCATCGATGTACCTGTTCTCTCTGCATGGGTGCCTGTTCTCTTTGCCCCTTCCGCGCGGTTCCGCACTTCTTCCACTCCTGGCGCTTTTCCGTGCTCGAGACTCGGTCGAAGTGATGGGCGCGCCTGTCAGGGGCGGAAAACCCTTGATTCAACCTACAGGTACCTGGACCTTCACCTCCCTCTACCTGGATAGAGATCAAAGCCATTACCCACACAGCCTGTGTGCTTCTGCACACCTGAGCACCTCTTCCAAACCAGTCGTTTCGCCTCTTCCAAAGCAGTCGTTTAGCAGGTCCCAGGATCCAAAGGACCTTCAAACTGAGGTTTTCCAGGTCCGAGCTTTCAGGGACACGGAAGGTTGTGAAAGCCTCGAACGGAACCCACTGAGCGGATGAGTGCGAGTCCGAAGCTGATCATCCACGACCCAGGACCTCAAGTCCTCCCTGAATTCGTCGCTGGTTACTTGGCATGGCATGGCCCCTTCGATGTTAATGATATGAGGGAGTGTAAGTCCAATACCCTGGACATCGTGCAAGCAGAAACCATGCAACATCACCAAGCATAGTTCCACCAACGATGAGGGTCATGGTGGCTGAACTCCAGCTGATGCATAGCGTTGCGTCGTCTCCTCAGGTGGCTGAACTCCGCTTCAGATGATCCCAGCACTAGCAAGGGGCTGGAGAACTCTCTGTAGCTCCTTGGGGAATATGGATACCCCCGGCTCCGAATCGCTCCCTCCTGAGCAAGAGCTACAGTCAGCTACAGCTATAAAGGCACCCTTTTTTTTCTCGTCTTGCTGACTCAGCAGCCATGCCACAGGCGGTTTCTGTTGCTCTGCATGCCATGACCATGATCCCACAGCCGTCGATCCGCAGGCTGCGTGTTCACACGGAGCATGACCGGAACTGGCGATCCGCGCGGGGGTGTCAGGCTGAAATTCCGGGCATCCCCAGGCGAGTGTGAGAGGTGCAAAGTGAGTGCATGGAGGCTTGGAATGCAAATCTTCGACATGGTTTGTGTTAGCAAATATTCGGATCTTTGACATCCAGGGCTGCCCCCCAAGTTGTATTGCTGTTGACATCCCCCCCCAGTCGTGCGAATCCTCTGAAGGCATCTGTGGCACAGGCGCGCTCAAATGGGTCAACTCAAACGGGGTGATCCACCTCCAACAAGGTCAAGATCCATAGATGTCCTTTTTCTTGAAGCAATTGAGAGAGGTATTTCCAGCTGCCAGAGGCAACTTGACCAGGTGGCCATTCTAGCTGCCAGGTCGGTAACTTGACCGCAAGGCGGCCAATAAAAACCCATGTCACCGTGCTCGAAGGACACCTATGGTCAGGTTCACCCAAGATCTGTACAAATCGATGGATTGCTGCCTGTGTCGCACGGCAAGAACGCCATGGTGTGTGACACTCCAGGCATGATGATACGCCACAACGGGCAAATGCCTCAGCCCACTATTGAGTGCCGAGGTTTGGTGATGTTAGGTGTTCAGGCGTTCACCCACACAAAATATGTTGTGGGTGCACCTGTGCAAAGTCCCAGTGTCCCCCAAATCTCCTACCCCAGGCTCTGCCCTCATAGCAATAGCAAGTAGGAAACAAACATCAAAGAATATATAGCAGAGAACTCAAAACGACAGCATAGGCCAGGGGCGTGAAGAACCTGGACTTTCCTTGTTCGGACCGACCATCAAACCAACTGATGAAACGCAAACAGTCATAAACAGTCTCAAACAAAAAAAACAGCGCCCTTCACAGGAAAGGTCCCTTCACTCGAACGAAGACGCAAGAAACTTCATGCGCTTCCTCACTGCTGCTCGAGGCATGCTGCCACCCCAGGGATGGTCTGAATCAGGACCTGCCGTGATGGCAGTCTACTGCCATCCAAAGAACTCAATATACAATAACTAGATGACTTGTATAACAAATCCAGACAACTCAGGCAAATCTAAGACTCAATATGACCAATCGATTTCCGGACCCTTTTGGAGTTTCTGAACCGACCCACGACCCACTTCTGTTTGGTGTGTTCAACGCTCGGCACCTGAGCGTCCACCTTGGGGTGCTTCAGCAGGGTCCGGACCACATAGGAGCCGAAGTCTGCTTTGGCCAGTTCCGAGATCTCAGAAAACACGGCGCGTTTCGCGTGTGTCACACCACACCGCTGGGCGCGTGCGGGAAGATCCAAAGGCCTTTTTGGTATGTTTTTGTGGTGGTGCTGGCCCTGGATCTGCTGCTTTTCCTTCTATTGGGGAGATGCGGAATTTCGTGTTGGGCGCGTCGTGTCGGTCATGTCGTGTCGGTTTTTCGGACCGGACGCGACTCGCGTGTTCCACCGGGAGCTGGTCCAATCGAGTCCTTCTCGTCGACTCGCGTCGCGTTTTGGGTCCGTCGTCGGGTCCCCACTGGGTCGCCCCACGATGCCCGGTTGGAGGAGAGCTTGCACCAGCCGATCTTGGTCCTGACGCGGGGGCGCCTGGTGGTGGGGGGGCTGAGGACGAAGTCGGACCTCTTCAGCTGGACGAAGTCGGTGAGGTGCTGCTCAGGTGGCTCGTTCTGTGAATCGGCGAGTCCACCGGAGTGAATTCTGTGCGAAAGCACGGTCTGATGTGCAAAATCACTGGCACAGTCGGCTATGGGATCACTTCTATATAGATGGTCTATGGGATCTGCCTTTGATAGATCCAACGAATTAGAGTAAGAATAGGCTACTACTGTTGTTCAGTATGTTCCGAATTATTGAGTTGTGAATTCAACAGAAGATATGTTGCAAGAATCGCAAGAATTGGTATTGTTTACTTATAATATGTTGCAAATTATCTTCTTTGAAGTACCATCACCTCTTGAGCAGACAGGACCATCAACTCTGAAGCACCAAGTGGTCAGGAGCTTTGTATAATTAGCAAGGCCTCCGTTCGATGAGTTCTTGGGGATGCTTCTCTTCGAACGGAACATCTAACATCTTCTAAAAGGATTGGATGCTTTCACCTCTATCGCATGTTTTGAGGCCTGTCAATTGCTTGCAGCCCATCCAAGCAAGACCAACTCACCACCCCCCAGCTCACCAAACTCATCTAACACGCACATCAACAAGTGAAACTGAACATCAAAATAACCAACTCACCAACTCAACTACATCCCAGACCTGCAAATCAACTCCTCCTTTTCGACTCACTCCCCCGTCCTCGGAGGAGCAGTTCCTTACGGAACCGTCGGACGCGGTCTGACCTGCTGGAGGTGACCTGAAAAAACCTCTGCCTAAGAACGAATCGTCCACAAGTAATTCATTGACAATGTGTTTGGTTCATATCAATGAATTACTTAGTTAATACGCTTAAGATGAATAAACAAAAATGGAAGCACCCGGAGATGAAGAGGTGGCTTGAATTCAAACGGGGGGGTTATGAATCAAGAGTGTCCCAAACTGAACAATGTTTTTCAGGAACCTGATATCAAGTGGTACAACTTCTTCCTCATCCAGATCAACCCATGCGTCAAGAGCGCCCAAAACATCCCAAAACCGGCGCTGTCTCTGACCCAAGAGTCTTGAGGGCTGCCTCGACCACGTAACTGGAGGAGCGGTGAGAGGCATTGCTTAGCACATCGCGCAGCAGGACCTGCGCAATCATCTCCTTGTGCCTTGGGGAAGAACACGAGGTCGACATGATTCAAGCCGATCTCTTGCTGTTCTTCCTTAATGTCTGTGCATGTATACTAATTGGCTTTGCTTTGCTTACTGCTTTGTATAAAGTGAACCACTCCAACTCCTCGGTCCAAACCTCCTCCGGCCCCGAACGAACCCCCCAGAACCCATCCGAGTGGCGCGTCGTCGCCGTGCTCCAGGATCGACTGGACCACGTGATGTCCAAAGTTGTGACGACACAAGTCGATGGCCTCACCGGAGCGACCGAACCGCCGACCGACCCGCCGACCGGCGCGGCGGCCGAACGCCGAACACCACGGCACCGGTTTGGTCGATGGTCCCCGGTTTCGCCCGGGTGAGACCGGGTGGAAATGTTCATGACTGCATTGGGGCGATGGGTGGGCAAAGTCAAATGGTATGTTAACATGTGTGTGGTGTGTTTTACTCATTTCAGGATTTTTAAGAAAGAAACTTGTGTTCATTTGTGTTCAATGTTTGGCTCCACTACGACCATTAGCCGAGCACATTGTTGTGGCGTGGTACTTGTGCCAGTTGTCAAACGTGGGTGGTTTTTTGTGAACCTGACCAGCCTTTGACACCAAAAAAAAGAGGTTGCCCAATGGTCCATGATGACTGGATCAACTAAATGGCAGCTGAACAAATGCTTCAGTCTGCAAGGATGGCAGCTGCTCTGTCTTATACATCTGAAAGAACCGCAACACCATCTCACACCCAATTTTGTTGAACACACTTTAATAAGCAGGTCCAGAGGTTTTACATGGTTTTTCTTAATTGCTCTTCAATCCCCAATCCACAAAATGTTGGCTAACTCGTTTTGGTTGGATATTTATACCTATAAAGCAAGGCAACACTAAACATCAAGTATATACAGTACATACAGATTAACGTCTGATGTGGTTTCCTGGTTCTCCTCGTGAGCATAGCTTGCAACGTGACCGTGATCCCTTTCCATCACCTCCTTTCCTTCTTCGGCTCCTGATGCTCCTCTCCCCCCATCAGTGCCAAACAAGCCCGCCAACCCACCCCTCTGAAGCCTCGTCGGGATCTTCCAGGAGCTTCTGGATGAGCTTCCGGGTGCTCTCCTCGACGCTCAGACCAGAACCGAAACCGATCGAGCAGCCGTTGGTTGGATGACTCGGTCGGCATGGTCGAAGCGGGGTTCTGGTTCGGCAGAATTGGAAGGAAAGAGAGCTGCCGGGTCTGGTTCGGCAGAGGGTAAGTTTGTTGCTGCCGGGTTGGAAAAAAGAAGCTGGCCAAAAGATTGGATAGAGGGTTTGGGTATGTTGATGGACATCCTATTATCCTATGATACCATGGCACTTCACTTGGGCATTTGAATACACTTGATGGATTGGAGGAGGAGGAGGAGGAGGAGGAGGCGCTTTAACATAATACTTTATGGCTAAGATTGGAAATTGCCATCTACTACTCTGAACAGCAAAACGAACGTCTCCCCAAAATAGATTGATCCTGATGCAAGTAGGCGACCCTATTTGAGGCCTAATTATCATGGCCTATGAAGGTCCTTTCTCAGCTCTTCGATCTCTCCCTTCTGAGCTCTGCTCCTCCCGGGAGCAATGCTCCACCAGTCGGCACACGATGCGGCATCCAAAACGATGTCGGGCCTTGACCACGTGGGGCGAACGGCGAACGAAGTCTGACATGAATATACCTTGTTCGGTGGCCGTTGGCCTTTGGCCACCAAACCTCACGTTTAAAAGGAACAGCACAACTTGCAACATACTTGCAGTGTCTGATAGTCATCTTTCCCACAACATCCCACGACATATTGCATGTATGGTATTTGAGAATCAAGTCCCTGGGACTTTCGAGTGCTTGTACTGTCAGCCTATGACCTGCAGGAACTTGAGCGATGACTTTGCAAAATGTTGTTGCTTGTAACTTGACATGGACGGCCGAGAATGCCAGGCCAAAACAACAAGATAGGCACCATCCAACTTGAGGGAGTGCCAGGCCATGCGCTTGGCTAAGGGGTGAACATGCTCTTGATGAACACTCACACCCACACACCCACATACTGGCACCTGGACAGGCCGAACGATGAGGTGCCAGGTATTACGTTTCGAACTTGCCCTTGTGGGAGCCATCTAGGTTGAACTACCAGGTTTGGGCTCAAGCAGTGCGACCCAAAATGAAACTGGTTTTCCCAGAAACATGTTGGTGGGTTGCAATCGTCTTGCTTTGCTTCAATCCCTCAACTGGTCTAGTCTAGTTCTTGAAACCGCTCAGTGTTCGAACATATTCGATATCTTTAGCATCTCCAAGCTCTAGCAAGCAATGATGTCTTTCCGTCTGTCATTGCTGCATCATTGTCAGCTCCAGCTTCAACGATCAATTTCACGACTTCCAAATCGCCATTCGGAAGGTCGCAGTGCTCCAAGCTGTAATCTGTCAACATTGACAGGGTGACGCACCACAAACCATACCGTGGCGGCTTGTTCGCTCTGTGACAAGCCAGTTTGCACAGCTTCGCATCCAGCCCACGCCACCTGCCGACAAGAATGGCGCCAGCACATGTGTTGCTGGGCGCGAGCTCTGTGTGGTACATGGCACTGCTCGGCAAAATCTGCTTTCTCGAACTGGGCCCACGTTGAAGTGTTGACAGCGAACTGCACGGCCAGGCAAGAAATACGCTACAAACACACGCTGGTCACCTCACAGCTTGGCCTGGCAGCTCTAGTGCAGCTTGGGCCTTACACAAGCCCATGTCTTTGACCCAGCCATCAGGACAATCTGCTCCAAAGTCCTGTATCAAACAAGCGTGTTGAGGCTTTCTTCACGAGTTGAGCCCCAGTCCATTGCGCAAGATGTTCGTTGACATGGCCATTCAAGCCTCCACCCCAGAAAATGCCACAAGCGGCGCATGACAAACAACCCTTTGCTGCACGTTTGCCCGCACGTTCGCTGCAAGAGCTGCTTGTCTCTTACCTTGTTGGCCATAAGCGATGCATTTCAAACTCTTGCCATTCAAACCACTTGCATTACATGTGACCAATGCCTAATGACTTGAGAGTTGGTCAGGAAGCAACTCTCCAGCGGGCTCTCATTGTCGCATTACTTGTAAGCCAAGAAGCGGTCAGCTGCTCCACATCATACCTGTCGCGGGTAGAGGAACTCAACAGACAAAGCTGTTTCACCAGTCAACTGGCTTGGCAGGGTTGCCCGCACCTTCTCGCAATCGCATTGACAAAAGCTGGTCAGTTGCACTGCATCACGCACACAAGCAAGAAGTGAGTCTGACCCTCCCCTGGTGATCTCATTGGCTGCTGGCAAAAAAGGCATTATTTTCACTCTGGAAGCTGCACTTCTATCACTGCCGTGGCCCCGTCAGGAATAAACGGTTTCTGATTTTAAAGCCATCAACTCGCCAACAGCAAATCTCGCTTTTGACGCCACAGCACATGGCCAACGAGCCTGGCATCACTTTCGCTGCCACGAAGCTTGTCTTTCCGGCCCTTTGCGGTAACATGCCCTTGATGCAGTTGCTGCCGCATAGTTGCTGAGTCGCTCACAACCAAGTGTTCACACGCCTCTATCGAACACACCATGGTCTGCCCACTGCCTGAACTAGAACAAGCCTTCAGCTTCTAGCTCAACCGTTCATTCTCCGAGGCTGCAAGACCTGTGTGAGCGCTGTCTTCTCCTGTGACCTGCACCATCAACTTACACACTGCCAGGTCGCTGCTCGCGTCAAACTCTGTCCTCTAGAACATGGACTGTGATCGAGCCTCCTGGAACCCAGCGATCAACCCAACAAGCACGTCAGATAATTGCAGCGTTTGTGTTGGTGTTATCAAAGAATCACCCTGCAGTTGGTGCAGCCTGATCACCGACGATGTCCCAAGGCATCACTTTTTCAGCAAACACGCCACGAAGCTTCACAAGACAAAGCACCAACAAAGCACCATGGGTCCTCAACTTCAATGGTCCGCATGCTGACAAGACAATGGGGCCTGGATGTTCCCCACGAGTCAGTGTCCTTCCTCTCAAAGTCAAAACGGATGTCCAGCGTTCTGGGATGGGTTTCTTCAGTTTGATCGACTGTTCATTCCTCACTATGTGTCCTACTCATTGGACACTAGAGACTGTAGTGTTTTATCTCTATCTTGTTGTGAAACATGCATCTCGTGAGCAAGGTTCGCTGCAATACATCATGTGCAAACATGTGCTAGCTGGGCTAAATATAGGAATGCAAACCCAAGTTTCCTTCCGCCATACTGACCCTTTGGGTGCACTATGTACTCGGCAGGTACTTGTTGAAATCACATGTACTTGAGTGGTTCCAAAACCTACATGCCCTCTTTGCAGAGTGACGGCGCACAAACACATCTCAAATTTGACCTCCCAAATATTGGTGAGTCGTCTAATTTTTCCTGGCTGGCATCGTGTTTCCCAAGTTATCTGTCCTTTCATTCTGCATTGTCCGATCTTTTCCTAGATTTGGTGTTCCCCTAGATTTGGTTTTCCTTAGGCCTGTGTAGATTCTTCTAGATTTTCCTAGATTCGCCCAAGAGAACACAAGATGCAAACAAGTCCATAGGGAGATGAATGGCCAAAAAGGCCATCAAGTGAAGGGCTACATCCGAGTTAGGGATGTCACATAGAATTCCCAAACGCTCCATGTATGGCATATATTTACATACATTGACCCCAGGTCAACCACCCCAACGTCGGTGAATATGCCAGTCCCATGGAGTGTCTGGGATTCTTTTCGCGAAGCACTTCATGTGGCCGCCCGGAGGCCCGGAGGTGCGGACATGCGCCACCCGGATTCTCGGCAAAAGCGGGTGAGGTTTCCTGAGGTGAAACGCGCCGGCTTTGTGAATCACCAGACGTTGCAGAGGCCAAACTCATCTCAGAACCCTATTCACTTTCCCAGCTTTGTGGATGTTCCACCCCAAAACCATCCATTGTCCACGCATGGCATATTTACCTCCATTGGTGTGGCTTCAGGGTGAATGTAGATAGATAGATACATAGATAAATAAAATATGTATGTATGGGCGCGCGAGTGCTTTTCAGGCCCCCCTGTAGATGATAAGATATAGTAGCACATAACGCGCCCATATATATATATATGTGTGTGTAAACTGTAAACTGATACAAAAGCATGGCACACAGACTGCATAGAACTTTTAATACGCCCAAGTTCTCGACACTCTACTCTCTACAAGTGCAAAGCTGCATTGATATTCTTCATAGATTGAATGATGCGCAGACAGCCGCCCATATCTTCGTGGCGGTGAACATCTTCTAAGCTCTTGAGGTGTGTCAATACGGTTTTCAGTTCTAATTTGCGCCGCTTGCTACGATCAGATGACAATGAAGATGAGCTAGAAGACGAAGATGATGAAGATGCCGCATTGGCCTTACCCTCCTTGGGCTCTGCCTTGTTGTCGTTACCCTTCTCTGACTGTGTCTCAATGATCTTGTCCTCTTCAGTCTGATCTCACTGACTTTGTCTTCCTCTTTACCCTTCTCAGGCTGTGTCTCAATGACCTCGTTCTCTTTTGTTTGCGTCTCATTGAAGTTGTCATCCTTTGGCTGCGTCTCATTGATGCCATCTCCTCAACGATGTTGTCATCCTTTGGCTGTGATTCAACGGCTTCTGAGCAGGAAGGATTGATCTGTTAGCAGATGAATTGCGTGAATTGCAATGACATTGCGTAGATGTATGCAGCAGATACAGTTGGATCAAATGATTCAACATAAAAATTCTTCCCAAGAGGGCCGAAAAGTCCACGAGCCCATATATATATATATACCATACAAGTGTCAGGGGCATGTCCAACAGATGACTGGACCCTCCTGGCGCCTACAAAACAGATCATAACAGTATAGTGACTCGATCACATCGCCTTCTGGATCCCTAAGGAATGCGATACACATCATCTGCAATTGACCTTTGATGCTTTGCCGTTGCTGTTGATTCGGCTCCCATGAAGCCCCGTGACAGTTCCGGCTCAGTGTCCCGGCAAATCGGGGCACCGTTGCCAACAGTTCGTCGGCAATGAACGCTGAGGTCGGCGAGCTCAACTGTTCAATCACCTGCCAAAGATGCCAAAGGGCTGCGCACAGGTCGAACATGTCAGGTTTGGACACCACATAGACCGGTTTTGAAAGGATGCAATGGACGACATTGCTGCTGGCGATCGTATCAAAGGTTTCCTGGGGTGGAAACACCGTTGAACATCCACGGGACAATTGCGTGTTCCACCGCAAATGGGTATAGGTTGGGTCTATCCTATTACCAGTAACAGTGGATGATGATGGTTATTAAAGGACTTGTTGCTGTTTACTGACTAGACTGTTTCGGGTAATAGGACAGACCCAAGGTATAGGCTATAGGAATCTGCCCAACAGTTGTTGACTCTTGGTGGGGTTCTCTCTTAGGACCTAAGTGCTTGGTGGCCATGGTTGTTTTGTATTGTTTTGTAATGTTTGAGATTGTTTGAAGGGTGGGGAAGGAGAACATTTGCCATCCGCAACGACAACCATGTTTGCTGATGGCCGATGAATCAGTTTCGTGTCTACGCTGGTAAGTTCTTTTGCGGCACATGCCCACAGTTTTTGTGAGCACCTGCTTTGCAATCTGATGGAGCGAACTGTCCAAACAAACCTACTCTCACATTGTGAGTTGAAGATGTGTCCCCGAAGAATAACCAACGCCAATCTACCCGGCACCAACCAAAACTGGTCACAGGTTAGTCTGCCAGCTGCATCAGCGACCGAAGTGAGTGATTTGTGATTACAGTAGTAGAAACACAGGAAAAATACATTCGGACAACTAAAGCCTGCCTCCTGGGATGTTGCTTTAGCTGCAACAAGGGCACCCAAGGCGTGTCAAGAACATCTTGCGCTTAAGGCTGGGGGCTTTGATGCTCGGCTTCTGGCGTGCTGCTTGGATCAAACTTCCCGGCTACAGCCCGACAACAACAACCATTTGGAAACACATATAAGTAAGGTAGCATGCTTTCCTCAAACGAGTTGTGATTGAATTCGCCAGTGCTGAGCTAGAACATGCTGTTTGTCACGGACTGCTCCATGATACAAAACACTTCAGCATAATCTCAACTGCCAGCTGAACAGTGGCCCCTGACAAGCTTGTCTCGGGAGATAGATCTCGGCAGTAGGTTGCCCAACTTTGCAACGCTAAGCCACAACATATTGCAACTGGTACTGGCCGGCAAGCGCCTCAAGGTACAACAAATGCATCTTTTGCCAGCATCGCAGGTAAGTGACAAATACTAGAACAGCCTAGTAAGGTTATAACAAGGTCCCATCGCTGATTGATCGTGATTTGCCCAGAAGCGACTAACACCATGAGAGATACCATGAGGACCTACCAGATAGCGGCTTTGAACATGAAGGTGCCCTTACTTACTCACTCATTGGATCATGGCTGCTCATGCAACTCTCGGCTTCGCACCGTAAGGTATACGGCGTCACCGTGCGATAAATGGCAGATAATAACAGAGCCCTCATTCCACGTCCTCATTCCGTACCCAAACAGAGTCATTTCTTGCAGCCTACTAGTATGTTGGAGTGAAGCACACCAATGCCCAGCAAAAAGACTGAGGCAGTGAAGCAAATGTGGCTCCGAAACCTGACGGAACCGGTGATCTTTGATGATCTTTGTGTCTAAATGTGTCTCAAACCGAGAGCACTGTTTTATGTGGGTTGCCACGCAATATTCAACCATCGGCATGGGCTGCCTGTTAGAACAACAGAACCAGCAATGAGCCAAGCAAACATCCGGAGCCAAGCAATGGCGTTTCACCAGCCATTGTTGCCTGTCTTTGATGATGTCCATGGCTTGGGGAAAAACAGCTTGCCAATGATGTTGTCATCGTGCTGTTCTCGCTCTTGTTATTGTTCTTCTTTTTGTTGCTCAAGACTCAAGTTGTTCTTGTTCTTGGTGTTTGCTCTTCTTCTACGCCCACTACCACAAGCACCGACCACAACACACCAGCACAAAAGAAAAACAAACTATCCCACAACCAATAGAAAAGTTTCAACACATTCCCCAATTCAAACCATCACCGTATATTTCACCCCATCCTTAAAACAAAAAAACCTCACTCTCAGCTCCATCCTCTGCCCTCCTCCCAGCCCCTGACCACATAACGTCCCGGCGCGTGTGGCGCGAGGCGAACGACGTGGCCGCGGCCGGCCGCTCCTTCTGCAGCACGTAGTTCGCGTGCGGCGACTCCGCCGCCTCGCGCACGTGGCCATGGAGCTCTTGAGCAATCGCCTGGTGGAGGACACCGATGGAAACGGAAGAGGTGCAGAGTTTGGGGGTCATAGCACATGGTTCGGTTCACCTGGCATGTTATAGTATGTTTTTGTGAATGAAGTCATGTTCGAGAATGTTCGACTCCAACCTTTGTGCAAAGGCTCGCTCTAGTAACAAAGGACGTGTCAATGTTGTGGCTTTGTAATGTTAAATTCAAAAGGAAAACAGCAAAGGAACTGAAAATCACAATATATTGAATGTCACATCTTTTTTTTTTTGCTCGTCTTTTGGTGCTCTGCGTTTGGCTTCTCATGCGAACATTTCTCGCAGGTCTCGACTCCGCTGGAAAACACACCTTTGGCGTAAGCGGGTCGTCAACTGAATCTTCTCGTCGATGATCTTGGCCCTCGCGTGGCATCGACTGCATTCCACGTTGCGACCCTGTCTCTGCATGGTGTGCGAGACGTGCCCTTCCCACAAGCTGCTCTCCAGCGGTCCCGTGTAGCATGGCTCACTGACGAACTTGGTAAAGGCCTCTTCGTTCGTCCTTGCCAAGATGTAGCTTTTGCAAGCCAAGCACCGAAGGTATGCACGATCCAACTTCAGGTGGTGCACGCCATGCTGTTGACGAGTTTGGGAGGCCACCAGAGCGTGAATCATCTCCATCCTGGTCTGCTTGGGCTGAGAGAGCTTGGGTGCTTTTTTCGCAAGGCTTCTCCCCCGCTTCTTTAAGCTCAACCAAGAGACTCTTGCTGTGGTATCGAAGCTTGCAGTGACCACAGCGAATGCCACTTCGAAAGGGCTCCCATGCATGTCCGTTGGGAGAGTCTTTGGCAAGTAGATCAGCAAGGATTTCCTTCTTCTGCTGGATGAGTGGGACTTTATCCTGCATGACGGCTTCCTTGCGATGCAAATAGTGGTCCTTGTTCTGGAGCAAAATGCTCATCCTTTCCCCGGCCTGCAACAAGATGTCATGAGCATCGTTGTCAACATGGGCCTGCATGTCAAGAATCTCAGTGGGTTCGAACAATTTGCCGGTGCGAAGGGCCAACTGTTGCGTGTCTCTCTGGGTGATCCTCCGGAGTTCATTCTGAGAAAGCTCCTGCTTGGAGAAAAGGAGAGGCCACACATGGTCAAAGTCCTCGAACTCCAGCCCCGGAAAGAGATCCGGAAAGGTCTCAAAGGCCACATGAGGTTTCCAGGCCTGCCACACCTTCACATCATACAGGGCCACAGGAGTCTTCTCAGTGACATGAAGTGCCAACTGCTTCAATGCGTAGAAGAAAGCCCTCCTGCGCGTCGCAGGAGCAGGGCAGATGCCTGTAATGGACCCAATCTGCTGCTTGGTCTTGGTGTGATGGACACAGACAGCAAAGGCAAAACGTCGATGCCTCTTGTCCCCGCAAGTGGGTGCCACAGCAATGGAGCAGATGTGACTTTTGTCAGCCCTCAAGAGGCCAAGATCTCCCCACAAGCCTGTGCCTTCGATGGTGGCCAGACCTTCTTCTGGCTCATAAAAGATCTTCTGAACAAAGCCCCGCTGCCAAAGCTCGGGATCAGTGCCCGCTTGCAACCGATTGACCCATTCAGAGGATAACTCTTTGACCCTGCCTTGCCAGAAGGAACACTCCCAGAGCATGTGAGTGAAGGTCAAGTCAACTCCACATAAGGGACAATGGCCAGAGACTCCATGTAGGGCGCCTTGATGAAAAGCCTGAAGTCCTGTTGCCAGGGAGTCACTTGTGGTCCGCTGGATGTGCAAACTGATCATCCAATCCAACTGCCTTTCCATGTCGTGGCAACCTTCATATCGGGTCAAGCGCAAAAGCCGTTGCCAGCGGAATTCCTGCTGGAGCTGAGAGTGGATGACCGGCCATGGATCCAAGAGGGAAAGCAAACAGTCCGGTATCCCGCCGTAGCCGGTGCGCTTCCATTTGTGGCCATTTGAGATGTCAAACTCCATGTCAAGCAAGTATGCCTGAAGGGCCTGAAGAGGGCCAGAAACCACCTGCCATTTGTACCTGGCTTGTTGGAGAGCTCCCAGTGCGGTGTTCCAGCTGGTCCAGAAGAGATGCTGCTTACTCTCATCAAAGCGGTGGAAGACCTTCCAGACTGTGTGCAGGTGTTGGAGGATGATGGAATCCCCGGGATCTGGCTGGCCATCATTCATATCATAGACCACATCGACTGACCCGGTCCGCTGTAGTTTGAGTCCTCGAGCAGCTAAGACCCGGAGTTGCTGGCGTCTTTGAGGGGCCAGTCCATTGGCTTGAGCTCCCCAAGACATCACCGGGTGAATGGCCCCTTTGTGCAGCCTGTAGCGAATGCCCGTGGTCAACCGAAGGCGATGAAGGATCCCAACTCGGCCTTTGCCCTTCAAGAAGCGCTTTTTGATCTGAGGGACCCGGCGCCTGCGACCGGCAGTGGAGTCAACGCCCAAGTCTCGCAGGACATCATAGTGCTCTGGATCACTGTCCGTCAGCAAGGCCTTTAAGGCCCTAGCAGCTTCTTTGGAGCTTGTGAGGAAGCCGTCTTGTCCGTGTTCAACTTCAAACCAGCTTCCTCCATCTGGTACTTCATGGTGCGGAAAGCACTCAAAGCTTCTCGAGCTGCGAAGTCTGGGTCCCGGCTATGGATGTCAAAACTGACATCGTCCACCCACGTCTGGAGGTTGGCAGCCGGATGATTGGTGACCATGACCTTGAGGGGCTTGAAAAGGATGAGCTTCGAGATGGCTGGCGCCTGAGGGCATCCTTGAAGAATTCCCTTGTCATAGTGCTTGGCCTCTCCGTTGATCCCTTCAGCTTGGATGGTCCTTGGCCCTCGATAGACGTCCAGTGCAAACTTGAGGTGCAAGGGCGGATATGCCAATTCACGGGCGGGTTCGATGATGGCATCCAGGTCAACATGGTCATAGAAGCAAGTGAGGTCTGCTAAGCAAGTGACCGTGTGGATGCCTTGATGACGTGCAATCTCAGCGTACAGCATCCTCCCGATGGCAATGCTCAAACAGTCACGCCCGGGCCTAGCTTGGTCCCAAGGCAGGTGGTCATCCAAGGAAAGCTGCCACCTCTGCAGGTCCGCCTTTCTCGCACGGCACCAGACCCGATACAAACAGCTGGTGAGGGCAATTGGTCTCTCGACCTTCTCATTTTTGGGTATGAGAACGATGTTGGTCACCCTCAGTTGCAAAGCCAACTCGCCTTCGCGCTCCATGGAAGTGAGCAGACCAGCCAGTTTCTCCACCGCTGGATAAGGCAAATGCCGAAGGAAGTCGTAGGAAATGCCATCGGGTCCAGCCGCCTTGTTGGGCAGGTGGCGAAGTAGCTGTTGTAGTTGATGGGACTGAATGGGAGGTAACTGCTCCGCTTGATCAATGGCAGCGGCCTGTAGCAGATCCCATTGCCGAAGGGGACGAGGATCAGGGCGAGGGTGCCAAATGTCCTCCCATTGAGCTTGTCGTGCTTGTTGTCGTTCTGCCAGTGGCAAATGTTTGAAGGGCCTTTGCCATGGAACATCTTTCTGCCTGAGACTCCGGAAAAGGCCCCTGAGGCCCTTCTGATGAGCCTTCTCCAACCAGAGCTTGTATTCCTCGCTGGAGGTGTGGAAGATGGCCTTGTGGGCGAGCTGCTCCTCTTCAGCTATGATGCGCCGAATCTCCAGAGGCTCATTTGTGGGACGCTGGATCCAATGCTTCAGGAGGGCAGTGAACAAGTCCTGGCTCATCCCGTCCGAGGCATGCTGTGAAACTGCCTCCAGCATATTGAGCAGGTCCTGAGCAACTCGAGGATGCTGAGATTGATGAACCACATTGACTCGCACCTTCATCTTCTCCCAGAAGGCAACATGTCCTTTCTTCCAAACTTGTGACTTGGTCTGATCGACCAGAGGAGCCTGGAACATGGAGATCCGGGATCCCCTTCCTTGTGTGGGTGTATGGAGCAGCTGAGTCAGGTATTTCTCTGTCTGCGTAGCCCATCGAGCAAAGTCAGAGCCAATGCCAGTGATGGGTTGACCCATGATGTGGAAGGGACCGTCGTCTTCCCAAAAAACTGGTCCAGGTAGCCGGCAAAGGGTGGGTCCGTCCGATCGGAGGAAAACGCTGTAGTTGTTGGACAGAGACAGCCGCATAGTCACAATTGAAGGTCACATCCAGAGCACAATGAGGCTTCCATGGCACATCCCAATTTGCCTGAACCTGAAGACACGGCGCCAAGGTGGAGGAGACCAGCAGGAAGTCCAATTGAGATCCTTGCAAGGTGGTGGGTCCTGGTGTGTCTAAGATCTCCGCTTTGAACTTACTCTGTATGACCGTGGCCGCCAAGGCTCCAGGTTCGTTCTGCCAGTCTCCACCCACAATGAATGGAGCTCGAAGATGTCCCAGGTATGTGAGGAGATGAGCCAAAAGGTCGGCATTGTGAGGGGACTGCAAGGTTTCCCCGGTGCGCAAGTACAGCTGAATGATGAAGATCATCGTGTCCTGCCTCTGCAAACCAACGGACATCCAGCCGTTACCTTCTTGGAGGTAGTGGTGATCCAGATGGGTCAAATGCCGATTGCCATGCAAAGTGAGCATGCCTCCGGTGGTCCCTCCTCGTCCAGTATCAGCAGCCGGGAGACCATGTGTTTTCCAGCCTCTGGCAGTGAAGTATTGCTGGGCCTCGTTGAGCTTCTTGGGACCCAAATGAGTTTCTTGCAGAAAGAGAAGGTGGTCTCCTTTGGTCCAGATCCAATCCTGAACGCGAGCTCCAAAGAAGGTCACATTCCCAAAGATGAGGTGCAAGGTCTCGTAGTGATGCTTGGCCTTCTTGGGCTGACTGGGTGCCAGAGCTTCAACGGCGTCCGGTACGAGCTCGCCCTGATTGTCATGAATCAGCCAGAGTTGGACAACCTCCTTTCGTTGCTGATCCGAAATGTTGGACAAGGGAACAGGATACTGATCATCATCGGCGAACCAGTAGGTGTTGTCCATGGCATGGATGCACACATAGTGCCCGTTTTCATGCCCTTCACCTTGATGCAAAACCAAGCTGACAATCCTGTAGGTGGCCATATGGACATGAATGCCATCCTCCGAGAAGGGAATGTTGACGCTGGTGGAGAAATCCAGAGGCCGATCGTGCTTGGTCCAGCACCCTTGGACCAAAGCTGACCGTTGAAGATGAAGAATGAGGCCGTCAGGAGCCCCATAAAGGTATTGCCCACCTTCTTCATCAGCCCACTGGTTGACAAGCTCATCCAAGGAGATGGCCGAATCTCCTGGTGGAAACAGCAGGTTGAGGGGAACTTGCTCTCGGTCCTCAAGCCTTCCATCAGGGTGAACATGAAAGAACTTGCCTCCGAAGAAGGTGCTGTCCGCAAAGTTCCACAAGAGGCCTGCAAAATCCCCAACATCCGCTTGAGTACCTTCTGGGAAGTGTTGGAGAATGTGGTGCATTTGATCCAAGTTGCTCAACAAAGATGGTTCGCCAGCCCCCAGAAATTCCCGAACCGCAGCATGCGTCCTGCCCCAAGCGATGGACTGGTCTTCGGCATGAGCTCCGGCCCAACTCCAGCAACGCAGGACGGCATTGGCAAAACACATGTTGTGCGGGTTGGAGAGGATGCTGGTCAAAGCCTGAGCCACAACATAGACGTTCGTGGCAAGATGAGGAACATCTCCTTGAACTGCCAGGAGCTTGTGGAGGGTGTTTTCCATCCTTCTCAAATCAACCAAAAATTGTTGACCCTTGACCAAGGACCAACTCTGCTCGAAGTCTGCCCGCGAGGAGTCAAGATCTCGCTTGCAGATGTCATAGAGGGCCTGTTGGCCTGCCGTCAAAACTGAAGAACCCGGACGATTGATGTCATCATCCATGAGGTCCACCAGAAGAGCCGCGAGCTTAGCCTGTGGGGTCCCGTCGACTGCAGAACCCCGAGAGGTCTGCACTGAGGTAGAGGAACTCGGTGCCCGTGGCCCAACGGCTCTCTGGCCCCGAGGGAGGATCAGAGTGTCCCCCCCTCAACTTGAAAGGAGGAGGCTGGCGCCAAGGACCATAGCCCCCGCGGCTACCCTTGGCTCGTCTCGAGCCTCCCGCTGCAAAAGAATCAACCAAGTTGTCAAAAACCCTGCAACTCGATTGAGAATCCCTGAGTGGCTGATGTCCCGCATCAGCAGCCCCAAAATCACAAGAAGCAAATTGCAAAAGGGAGGAAGCCCTAGGCATCAGGTTACCCACACTGTTGAACCTCCTCCAACATTTTGCGGCGCTTGTTCTCGTCCTCAGTAATGGGAGCCGGAGGGCGCTTCAGCATCGTTGTGAGCTGGGCCTTCTGGTCCTCTGTCAAACTGACCCCAAGGGTCGTGATGAAACCTGCCACCGCGTTGGGCACAGTGTCCTCCATGGAATCCCCTTCATGGAGCTCAGTGGCCGGCTTGCTGGTGTTGACCAAAGCCATGTATGCCGCGGAGGTGGTGTGAAGGGCCCCTTGTTCAGCCTCGAGCTTGCCTTGGATAGTCTTCATCTCCTCGAGCATGTCCCCATAGGTTTTCTTGGCATTGTCCAGCTTCTGTTGCAGGACCTGCTTCTTGTGGGACAGGTCTCGAAGATGTGACACCTGGGCCTTGAGTTTCATGGCCATGTCTTTCTCCGTTTCTGGTGGAGGTTTGGTAATCTTCTCCACCAAGTCCTTCACTGCAGTGGGCAGTTGGGTCATGTTCTCTTTGAGGACACTCGTCAAATCATCAGCCTCCACGGTGGGCGGAGCGGGCTTGATGCCGAGTTGCTCGAGCTGCTGCTGCAATTTGGGTTCCAAGCTGCCCCATGAGCCCATGAGAAGGTCGGTGGTGGCCTTGTGAACCTGTGAGAGTTTGGAGACTCTGCCCCCTCCCAGGCCAGGCGGGGGTGTGATGGGTTTCTGGCGAGGAGCATGACGACCTCGAGGTTGAGATTTCGATCGGTCCCGAAAACCTTGAGCTGGTTGCCGCCAAGCCAGGCCGCATTTGCGGCAAACATACCCTTCAGCCACCTTATCTTCCCAAATCCAGTTGCTGCACTCCGCTCCTCGGCAGCACTGATAGGAGCGGGCCCACGATCCTCTGGTCATGAAGTCCAGCGGGATGGTGTGGCCTCCTTTCTCGGGCTCCAGAGCGATGAACTTCGGGTCGTGTAGTGCCCAGCAAAGTGCTGGCTGCCGCTCTTGAGCCGAGATCTTGAGCCTTGAATGTCACATCCTGTATATACTATTATATAGTATGTCTGTTTGATATTCAATTGATCTCTATCTGCCCATAATTATCTAAAGTTGTGGTCTTCACTGCCCACACGTGTGGTCATCTTGATTTTGCCCAGATCAATGATGAAGTCGCTACTGAAATGGTTGGTTAAAGTTGTGCATTCAATTAATTGAAAATTTATTCAAAATTATTTGCCGCGCCAAACAAAGAGTCAGCGGCATGGCCGTTTCACGCAAAGATGTTCGAGGTTAATAGCACGCAAAAGAGTAGTGTCTCTCCTGAAGCTACAACAAGCACGTCGTTTCTTTGCATGGCCGGCCTGGCCGATGATCACTGCACACAGGCACGCATTCAACAACATGCTCACTCTCCTATACTCTTGATTCTTGATGACGTCTGACATAGCCTTCAAATCCTGCAGCATGAGAGAGCGACAGGAGACAATAGATAATTATAGTTATAGAAATGGGATGAAATGGCCGTGTATGAAGTACCATCCCAGTTCAATCCCTGAAAGAAGGAAAATAGACCCAAACCTGCTGGGGATCTGCATCCTTAACATACACACCCACGTAGTACCCGTAGGTCCGCACGATCACTCTTCAGAACTGGTCCATCAGTCTCCATTGATCATGATCCGGTGCCACGATAGCGCCTTCCCCACGGCAGGCTTGGTGGAGACGATAGCGGACTGCACCTGTAGGGTGGGCTCCGCGCTTGGACATAGATGTGGGGGCTGCAATCGTGTACACTTGTTCCCCATGGATAACACCAAGATGGGTGTGGTTTCAATGCATTTTTGACCGATTTCTTGACGACAAACCACTCATCTACAGAACATTCTGAGGCGTGCGCTGCACGGCAGCCAGCTGGATCACGAGAGTATGGCCAGACCTGGTGGTGAGAACAGAGTCTATCTGTTCCTGGCCATACAGGTCCTAAAATGAATGGCCTTGATGGGCCATCAAAACATGCACCCAAACGCAACGCCTTGATGCATAGTCACCTCTTAGTGGCGGTCACTGTGTCACTGCGTGATGTACTGGTCTGTTGCTGTCTAGAATGCAATCATTATGAAGGTCGTCTGTCTAGTCTTGTCCAAAGAAAACACGGTATAGTTGCAGGTCTCACCTTCTGATCATAGCTTGAGACTCCTGGTGTCCGTTTTCAGCATGGGAGCTGCGTTCCCCAAACCCAGCCAGGTCCTGGTTCTTCCGTTCGTGACCCTGACACAAACCTCGGGTACTTCGGTCACATCAACCTCGGGATAGGTCGGGTCGTTCAGGGACTCCATCCAATTCGGTCACGTGCTGCAGAAGCTGGGGACCTGATGGTAGCTCGGGACCTGATGGTTTGCAGGACACAATGGCATCTCATGCAGCTCACTTGACCCATCCCCATGAAGCGGGATCCGAGGAGGTTTCGCTCACATCATGAGGCCGAAAAGCTAGGAGAGCAAACCTGGATAGATCAATCACCCACGAGGTGATATACGGCTTTATATTTAAGCCACTCTAGGGTCGTTAGCCCTTTTTATTCAGCCCTAGTATATAAAGGGTAGCTCCGGTCAGTTTGGGACACCGCAACACGCACCTCGCTGTGTTTGTCGACACCTCTTGGAAGGTCCTGGTGTATACATGTTTAACATATATGGTTATTCAGCCCACATGGACCTACCTTGAAGGTCCAATGGGGGATATTCAATGATATATATATTTTTATGTGGCTTATAGTAGCATCTGATTGTTTTTTTTTCTTTGAGCCTTTGATCTTCAATTTTCAAGAAAATCCTCCAGTCACTGGCTGCCCAACCCTCCGAGTTCCCTGCCCAGCCCAAGAGTTCGGCATGGGCCAACAAAGAGGACTGGTCCATGTTCGCCGTCTGTCAGTACGGTGCGTTCAGAGCGTTTGGTCGAAATCCACCCGAACGGGGACCGACCAAGACACGCGTTTTTGCCTGGGGCAACAGCAAGGAATGGATCAATTTGGGAGACATCGCTCTTCTTCTTTTAAAGGCTTTGACAAGGACAGGGACATACAACGACACATGTGGTTGGTTCATGTTGGTGTTCACGGCGTTGTTTGCTCCACTCGTCGCTCCTGATGCTTCTCCTCGCGTTCTGAGACACATGTTGATCTTCTAGCCACCTGTTCCACGCACAACCCTGCGAACAGTACTCAAAAAGGGCGTCTCGCATGTAGTATCCCCAAAGCACCTGCTCTTTTTCGCACAGTTCAGCAAAACATGAAGAAAAACAGGATGACATCCAGCAAACGCTCGTTCCAATTGGCTCGTTTCCGGAACAACGGTTGAAGTGATATGCTTCCGGGTGTTCTGCCACGGGAGAGTCCCACAGCATGGTGGACGACCAGTCGGGCGAATCCCATGGGGTCATGACCCTTCCCCAGATGACCTCGATTTGTGAGCCGTTTGGTTTGAACACATTGAGACAAGACTCATGGGACTGGCATCTGACTCCCGAGAAAAGGCCAGGGGTGGTTGACCTGGGGTCAATGTAGGTAAATATGCCACACATAGAGTGTCTGGGAATCATATTAATGTAAACAAATAATTCAATAACAACATCTTAATGAACAGTTATGATACACGTAACGATCTATACATCTTGCTTCCACATGATCTCTCTTCCACATCCACGTCTTGGGCTCTAAATGGCTCTAACTGAAGGGACTAGGGACCACTGGTTTTCGCTTGATCTCTTTCTATGCTTGGAACAATCACGTTCGTCAACTCAGGGACGCCCTGCAGTTTCGGTGTCTGAAACATGAAAGATCACAAACAGTGAGTGGATGCTTCAGAGCAAACAGTGAAAGGTCAGGGGTCAGCATGTTCTCCCTTCAGAAGCTGAATGAAGCTGCACATTGACATAAACCTATCTGCAACTATTAATTATTATGGGAATACCACACGGAATACCATGGATTCTACCACAATGGATGATCCAGTTCCCCCAGATTTCAAGCTCCACTGATCTGCCAATCCTCCATCTCTCCACGTCGTCCCAGTTTTCCTGGGCCTCGAAGCGCTCACGCAGCTTGACCAACTGGTTGGCATCCAAGGGAAGTGGCTCCTGGTCGTCATCCACTTGGTGAGAAGAGAAGACTCCACATGACCGGGTGATGGCTCGTAGGTCGGTGAGGTAGTCGAAGACATCCGTGAGGTCGGTGTGTTCAACTGAAAGTCACAACTGGAAAGACTGGGACCAGTCGGGGCCCACACAAGAGGTCATGATGAGGTCATGATCATGTCGTGAGAAAGGTTTGGACTGCGTTCTCGGTTGAAACTGTAACACTGTTTTAAGCAAACATCATTGCCCAGTTCTCACACACACAGATTGGGGAAACACGACCACTTCTTTTCTCCATGAAGCCGGTCATGAGAGGACTCAAGGACACTCCAACAAGTATGGAACCCAATAGCAATGGCCTCCAACCTACTAGCGATGGCCAACCTACAAGCGATGGCCTCCAACCTGCTAGCGATGGCCTCCAACCTAGTACAAAGCAATTTCGCAGGTCCATCTTGGTCTGTGATGGTTCCATGTCGGAACCAAGGTGGAACCCCCCTGCCAACATGGCTTTGAGATCCTCCGATGACATTGTAAACGGCAGCATGACCGTCTGTAAAAAGGCCCTGTATGGTGTCGAAATGAGTTCTTAATGGAAAGCCCCGAGATTTTTGCAGTCTTCACCAGCGTTTCAATTGATGTTCATCTTTGTTGTTTTTTCAAGTTAAAAGATATTCTCCCACACAAACAGTTTCATCCACTTGACGCCCTCGAAATCCATCTATCCGTTGATCCGGCTTCTTTTTTTGCAATGCCGCCGATTGAATTTTGGCGGGTGTCCGGATACATTGCAAGATATTGCAAGTATCATTGATCAAATTAAGTGTTTTTTTGCTGTTGTTCCTCGTCTTAATAAGGTCAACGCAGTGGTCAACGCATTTCTCTTTCTCGAAGCCCAGTTCGGGGCCCTGCGCCTCGGCGTAGCGATTGGGAACCATTCCAGGAGCCTCACAAGCTGCGACGAAAGGAAGCTCGCGCGACGATTCCAGCTGCCAACGACATATGAACTTTTCGAAGAGGAATTTGGTGATTCAGATTCAGATGTTGGTCAGATCAGAATGTGGCTGACCGGTATGTCTGACACGGAGCTGCGTGAGCTGGGTTCTGTCACTGAGGATCCAAAAATCACAAGCAGCCATATCCTCTCGTATCTTCTCAAAGTGGTTTTGAGCTTGGGGCTTCGGCATGCTTTGGCTTTTTGAGTAGAACTTGTGCAGGGGGATAAACCAAAGCTTCAGACATGAATTCATAACGACGAAAGGAGATGAAAACAATCTGGTAGGGCAGGGGGGGTCTTCTCGTCATTTCTCGTCATCCTCGGTCATGAAGAATATGGAGCAAAGGCGAGGCATGAACTTTCGGAAATGTGGAAGAATTCAAAGTATTTCAATGGGTGAAGTGTTCATGCTTTCAACACGACTTACAGTCTACATATGTCTACATATACTTTATGTATCTTTTTATAGTCCCAGTGTGTCCCAGTGATTCTAGACTAGACAGTGGAAATGTTCTTCAATTTGTAGGACTGTATGAGGCACTGTGAGGCCTACAGGTTCTGTCGTCGGTGCTGTTTGCCCAAGTCTTTGTCAAGTCTTTCAGGGTAAAGGTGCTTGATTCCCCGAATGCCACCGAGCTGTTCCCCTTAGTGGCTCAAGTCATTGACAGCCCCACTGGTGAAGGCTGCGGAGTTGCAAGGTAGCCAGCTGCGCACAGTGGGCATTGAATCAAAGCTTCAAATATGCAACCGTGAATTGTCCAGAATTCCATAGAATTCCAAAAGCTGTTCGAATTCTTCCATTGCCCCTTCCGCCACTCCCCCCTGCGTCCTCCCGCCCTCCTTCGGCTGTGCGTGGCGTGGCTTCCTTCGGCGGGAGTTCTTGCCCTTGGAGCAACGCCGCTGGGAGGCATGGAGGACACAAACCTGACCCCGAGCCATATCCTGTAAAATAACTATAGGGTTATATAATGTCTTTTTCCACAAGTTTAGTACTGTAGTGAAACCAACCCCCCCAAAAAAGGCCATAGAAAAGGTTATGCATTATGAGTTATGCTGTGGAACAAATGTTGATCTCTACCATCTGGGCGGGTAGTGGATGTCAACACTGATTGCGTGTGGTCGTAGTTGGTCCAACTCAATCTGGGACCATCTGTTTTCACAACCTCTGACCCATCTTGGAGAATCGAAGGCGGTCAGAACTGTCCAGTTGCCGCACGACTTGCGTTGCAGAGGTCTGTTGCCTGGTCTGAGACGGTCCGTTATAACACGCACGACCGAGTCCCGGACACCGAGTCCACACGACCGAGACACGGACGACTCGGTGGACACCGGAACTCCGGAGCCGGAACTCCCACGCGTCGGAGTCGATGGACTTTGGTTGGGAGGATGTGATGTGATGCGAACGGGCGTAAGAAACTCAGATGGACCGGGTGAAGGCTGATCGAGGCTGATGAGTTTGGAGCATGACTCGAAAGAAAGACAAGGCCCGAAAGGGCATCGCGTGTTCCATTTCCTAGGCACGTGCAAACTGAACACGTTTTCTTTCTTCATACCCGTCCCAAGATAGTCCATGTTCGTAACGGTATGTTTATCAACAACTGTTCAACATGGCAAAGCTCGAAAACAAACCTCTTTTATTATGGTCGTTTTCTACGTAGAAAAGCATTAAAAAAATGGACCCAATCGAATCAATAAACGACAAAACATCTCTTCCTTGGGCTCGCCACATAGGCACCGTTGTAGTCATAGGCATCGTAGACGATGCCATTCCTTTTTCTGGAGGTACCGTTGCTCGACGGTTGCACACCGAGGGAACGGGGTCTTTGACGCGTCCGTCGTCCGCCGGGCTGAGGGGAAGACGCGGTGCCAGGGTTTGGAAGGAAACTGGTTCCGAGATGGTACCCATATTTTTGGGGGTGAACTCGGATGAGCGAGAAACTCGGATGAGCGAGATCGGGGTTGCGAGATGGGGGTTGCCGCCCCCCCCGCATGCATGGGGTGGGGTCATGAACTTTCGGAAGGAGCTGATATTGTGCTTCGCAGGCCCCCTCTGCCTGCTCGGCTTTTAAATGGGAATTAAAACGGTCGAGGCAATTAAAACGGTCGAGGCACTCGGACGAACGGGTGACCGAAAGGGTCAGTTCGGTGGGCGTTTTAGGACGATGGGCGCTGATTTTGTTATATAGGACTCTACTTGAAGTTTCTCACGTGGTACACATTGGTCAAGCTTTTCGGAGGTTGCTTGCTGACTCTCACCACTGCGACCCGACAGTTAGTTTGTGTAGGCCAGTCCTCAAAAATGTTGCTGGGAAACAGATTTGCAGATCCTGATTCATCACAAATTCAACGGGAACGTGAGCACAGCAAAACCATGCAAACAACCAATTGTTTCCAAAAAAAACATTGTTTCCACTGGTTTTCCTTAAAGCCATGCATTGTTTCCAAAAACCATGCAAAAAAAACATTGTTTCCAAGGATCTTTCCGTTCAGGTTCCTTTCTCTCCCCGCTTTCCGATGGGAAAACCCATCGACCCACCATCGATCGACCCACCTCGACCGCAAGGTCGGTCGGAGCTTTAAGGGTGAACTCCTGAGGTTCGGGCTCTGCGGCTTGGTAGTTCATGGAGCCTTGCGCAGGCCACTGCATGTCCTTGCGTTGTTTCTCGCACCGAAAGGGCGCGCCAAAGGCCAGAGGCAAAAGTGGGTTGACAAGTGGCTACTTCACCTATTCAATGATTCTACACCACCCTCCACTACAGGGATCTCCATCGGTTGGAAGTTGGAAGGTCCAGGTGTGCTTGCAGCAGCCTCCAGCCGCCTTCGTCGCACTAAACACGACTGGTTGATTGAAGACTTCGACTGCCATTCTCTTGGAGATGATCCACAAACGATTCCAAGTACTGTAGTATTCCCAGCATGCAGAATCGGTAAATCCGTGTAAATTGCGGCATATACAGTATGACTTAGTATGTGGATCTATATATTCAACAGCATTCAGCATGCATTTATCACTCCGAGCTATAGACATTTGTGGACAGGGTTTTCTCTTAAACCCCTTCCTTCAAGACTTGAGAGTTCGGGCCTGGGGCGGCTCAGCGCACCACACTGACCGGGTGCCTCAAGGGTGCCCCTCCGTCCCTGGAACGTCGGCAGATGTCAAGGCCGCTTCGCCCCGGTCTACAGGAGGTCTACAGGATGTCCTCCAGGTCCATGCAGGTCTTTTAGCTGGGACCTCATGAGGCGCCCCCCCGCACCGCTCCACTGCATCGCTCGCCGCAGCCTCCGCCCGTCGGGTCTCCTGCCCCCAGGGGCTCGCCGCATAGCCCTCGGAGGGCGTCTGGCTGGCGACGGGAGAGACCTGCGAGAAAGGCGAGCCTGTGACCCGCCTGCGCCCCCTCAATCGCACATCACCATCACATACCCTCCTTGCAACCAGCATGGAAGTGGACTTCACCCTCTGTTTGGTCTGAGAATTCCAGGGGCCAGCACATCCACCACCACCGATGTGGGGTCTCGTTTCGGCTCCTCCGCCGATGCGGCGCCTGTGGCTGGGGCATCATCATAGCTGCAGGCACCTCGGAGGGACGGAGGACGGGCCCATTTTCGACCGCCGGGTTTCGGCGCGGCGTTGTCCAGCTCCGTGATGGGCGGGCGGTCCAGGGACCTTCAAGCGGTGTCGATCATGCAAAAGGTGTCGAGATGCGTCGAGGGTGCCGTCGCATCTCAGGCTGAGGCATTCAACTCGGTGGTCAGTTGTTCTGTTCATTGAGTTGGCATCTCCAGAAACACTTTCTGTTCAAAAGAAATTCCCTATACCAGTGGGGTAGTAGTCGCCGTACAATCCTGGCACTTGTGCTGTTTGGTCAATTTGGAATATTGGGAGGCTGTTGAAAGTATATCATGGTGTGTGTTCTTGGTCTGTACATCGGCTACCATGGACCATATACCCCAAGTAATTCTATGTCGAAATTCTGATGTTGCCCTGGTTCTCCTAGGGGTCCAATCGCCATCAAACACCGCTTGGTCCTTCCAGATCAGCAAGCGAGGCACCAGCATCATCGCCACCAAGCGAGGCTGGGTCATATCCTCCCGGAATGTTCGGTTCAGTTGGGACAGGGAAGTAAGTTGGTCTCCGCATGGTCGGTTTCCCAAGCCTAGTACAAGTGAAACGACTCGCAAAGGTGTTCGATGCAGTTTGCCTTTGGTTACCAACAAAAATCTGTGATCACCCGTGCATGTACATCCTCAAGCCATTCACCTATAGCGATGGCCGAGTGCCGTTCTTGACCGATGCACTGGAAAACGTACCCGTGGACCGTACCGGAGGTCCGTCTGTCCGTCGTGGCGAAGACTCGTCTGAGAGTGGCGTTGTGTGCGTGTTCCTCATATCGTACATGATTGAGAGTAGATGGCACAGACCCCAAGAGGTGATATATATATATATATATATATATTAAAGGACATCTTGAGGTCTGTGCCATCTACTCTGAAACCACTGTAGGTAGATACAGATTACAAGGTAGAACATCAAAAACCACCAAGGAAATACCTCTTTACACCGCCAAAACCAACGTTGAATATGTCTGAGTCCTTTAGTCCGTCTTCACGGTACAAACTCAAGGCCTTCATCCTATCAAGGGCGACCTTCTAGCCAAGATTTAGGACAGTTCCTTGCAACAAATGCCCTTCAGTCCCTTGAAGGCCAGGAAGAAGGTCCTTTGAAGTTCCTTTCAACAAACCCTCAAACACGGCCGACGGAAGATGAGCCAAGATAAGCCAAGTGGTCAGTGGTACCCTTGTTGCAAGTGCTCAGCAAGTCCTTTGAGTTTGAGCTCGCTCTGTTTGGGCTGTCTGAGTTCCTGGGCGTCTCCCCTTTAAGCACCGGCATTGTCACCAACCCTGGACCATCCGGAGCCTGGGTGTCCTGGCTGGACTACCCTGCACTACTTAGAGATCTCCAAACAGGGCACCCCGACAGGGAGGTCCTGGTTGGTAGTCATCTTTGTTCCCTTTTCGACACCCCACGTGGAAACCTTGGGGTAGGTTGAGATAAGTATGTCCAACGTAGAGACTGCAAAAGAACAATGCTAGTATCTCCACCACCAGTGAATTGGTCATGTGCTGAGATTGACGTCCATTTTTCGGGAGCCCCAAATAAGATATCGAAAAGTAGATCCCCACTAAAAATGTATTGGACACCGTTTCTACCTATTTGGGCATCACTATACTTCAACCAGGTCTGCGAACCTTGCCACATGCCCACTATTTTTGAGATGTACCCACGCCGTTTCCTGCTGCATCGTTGGAAGCTGCATGGGGAGCATGGTGGGCTCCTGAATGGCCATCACTTCGCACCTCGGTAGCTTCGGAGCACAGCCGATGCCCTCCATACCAAACGGATCAGGATATTAGTCGATGCAGCGATGCTACTGCTGTCAGCCAAAAAAAGCCTCAGTCTTCGAGCCCATGGGGATCTGCCGAGCGTGGGAATTCTTGGGTTCTACGTGGTTATAAAGTTTGTATGGTTGTGGTTTTACATCCATTCTGACGATTCTGAAATCTAAATCATTGAATACTTGGCAACGGGCGTCTCCAGGATACAACTTTATGCGTAGATCCACTGTGATCACTTGTGCAAATCTCACTAGGCTTGTGTGGCAGCAGCTTCTTGCAATGCTTTTCTTGCATCTCTCATGGCCGGTGTTCGGGGGCGTGCATGGTTAAATTAGGTCAACTCTCTGTGGGCTGCAATTGCAGTTGCTCAAAAGGTTGGATTTCCGCTCAAAAGGTGGAAGACCACCTTCTCTTCGAGGTCTGTCAAGATCATCTCCGGTGAATCTGTCAAGATCTGTCAAGTAAGCCGAGCGAAACTGGACACCTCGGACGATTGGTCACTATAGAATAAACTTGGTTGCGCCAGGAGAGGAAAACACCGTCACAGACGGGGATTTGTGAGCCCCCGTTTTGGCACCTGATGCCCACTGCAAATCATAACAGATCATAACACCAACTGGCGAAGGTCCACGTCCCAAAGGATGACGCCTGCCGCACCTACATGTCAAACCTGATACATGTTAAAAGATTTGAAAGGTACTAATAGTAGATCTTTGAACACTGGCAGTGTCAAGCAGCCCAACACATACCTACAATGGGCTGAAATGCTAGTCAATCTGCACTTGGATCGAAATGGCAAGACTTGGATACGTAAGCTTCCAACATGACTACCAATCCATCCAGTTGATCGAAGAGATCGTGCACAGACCCTGAGATGAGGGTGGCCTCCCGGCCTCCCTTCCTGCGTTAGGGTGGCTTCCCTGGTGGTAGACGGATTCATCACAAGTAGCTTCATCCCACATGATTCGCCCCACGCTCAGGATCAGCACTGAGTCAGGGACGCCATGTCGAATTTGCAAGTACAGGAAGTCTGAAGAACACCACAAAGGGTAACCGGACTTTGCTTCTTTGAATTGAGAATGGCTGGCCGGCGCAAGATGGCATGTCCCACCGTCAGAAGATGGAAATCAAACAGACAAAGAGATCCAAACACTGAGGCCTATACCCACATTCTGTCTGATTCCATATTCTCAAAGCTATACCACATCATGAATACTTGAAGCTTTTCCCAAACCCACCTAACTCTCTGCATGTCCGACAGTCATGGACTGCAGACCATCGACCCGTGGAAGACCATGCCGCGGACTGCCGATCGCACCCCATCCGTGGGTGCATGGGACTGCGGACTGCCGATCAGTTGGAGTGGTGGCAGTGGTGGGGGGTCAATGTAGGCATATGGCAGTCCCATGGAGTGTTTGGGGGACTTCAAAGCTTGCTGTGATGGGCGGGGCCAGTCCAAACACACGCATGGCACCGTCCGACGTGGAAGGCGGAATGTCCCCCGCACCGTCCGACGGTCGTTCAGAACAGGTCCCATCGAGGCGATCCGAACAACGACATCGAATGCGTGTTCCCACTGGGTGTGATCACTGATGGCTGACTCAGAAATCGACACTGATGGCTGACTCAGAAGTCGACACTGATGGCTGACTCAG
>CAXAMN010008336.1:86430-171697 GCA_963970005.1 Durusdinium trenchii
TGGCTGACTCAGAAGTCGACACTGATGGCTGACTCAGAAGTCGACACATCCATGTCATGCCCCATGTCATGATGATTCTTCGGGCGATGTTTCAGGCACCATGCGACAGTTGGGACGGTCGTGCGAGACTTGGGGTAGCTGGGGCCCTCAGAGGAGAGCTTCTCTTACCTGAAGCTCAGCGTTGGTTCCACACCGGCCGAATTGGGAGGTGTAGGTTGTGACAAAAAGTCCAAAAAAACTTGCCTGGACTTACACATGGCCTGTGATGAAATCCATAAACATTTGGACCATGGAAATACCAAACACGAACGATACCATTACAGGAACAACAACCTTCTCCCCGTCTTTATCTGCTGGCACCCGCATAAGTTCGCCCCACAGAACGGTTTGTGAATATCTGGCAGTGGGTCCGGGTCCCCAGGCACATCTCTTTGAACGACTACCCAAAAGAAGCGTCACTGTGCTAGCATTTCGACACCTGCTTGCCAGGCATGACGGGTGGTTGCCAGCAAGGTCATACGCGGGTGGTTGCCAACCGTGGATTGGACCGTTTCGATGGCCTGTTTCATTCACCGACGACTCGGAGCCTAGCCTGGCGTGACTGGAGCGACGGCGAAGCGGAACGAAGTGGCAGCAAAAACCCATGGTTTAGCGCATGTTGTCCTTCAAAGAGTTCTGTTGGGGAGAGAAAAGGTCCAAATGTGTGTGGCATGGTCATGTGGAGTAACAGGAACTTCATGTTGCTTTGACTTGCTTGGCAAGTTGAGACGCAATTTGCGAATATCCAGTTGAAAAGAAACCCAAACTGGCTGCCAGTGTCAGTCTGGGTGCCCATATTGCACTTGGAATGTGATGTTTCATGTGCCCCAACTGGGGTCGCTTGAGCACGGCAAGTAGAACCGAGGAAATCAATTCCCACCCTACCACCCTGAGATTCTTACTCGCATTGTTTGTTGCTGCGGCACTGGCCATCACTACGTACTTCTCAATTGGTGGTCACCCTGGCGAGAAGGGACTCTGTGGCCAATCACAGTTCTCTTTTCTAGTCTGAGAGCAAGATCTTCCCGTGGTTCTACATGATTCCTTAAGAATACTTGAATACGGTACTTGCAAACGTGACCGTGCAAGCATGACCACTTTGATTACTTCCAGTGAAGCCAGCTAAGAAATCAAAACAACACATGGAACGGGTGCTTCGCCTCCCTGCATGACGGATTGGACGATCTTCCATGTCTTCTACCGCCTCGGCAGGACGTCTCTCTTCGCCCCTCTTTTCATGGATCCTCCCGGCGTTGGGCGTTTGCTTCGTCCCGGCATCGGCGGCATTGGCAAAGGAAGCCGTTCTGTGCCTGCAGGAACCTGGGAGACCCCCGACGTGGCGGGACCAGGACCTCACGGGACCTCGAGCTTCGAGCTTCGATGAGAGCCGACATCACGTAACCGCATGATCCGTATGTGATATTGAGTGGGATCATGAATCAGTATGAGGATGAGGATAACATGATCAGCGATGACGCTGACAATGGATTCCTTGCAATAATATGTTGTAAACTAGTTTGAACTACTACCTGTAGTAGAGGCTCAGAGTGCTTGGGCCAGTTCTTTCATGATGGCCAACTTTAAGGTTTACTTCTCAGTGGATCCAAATGGCAACTAGATGCACTCTCCGATCATCCACTTCGGGATCTATGAACGATGGTTCCTCGGACCGACATGAGGGAAAACATCGGAGTAAACGTAGCTGTGAACATCCAGAATATGTCAATGGAAGGCTGGTCAACGGAGTATCCATCCGACGCGTCTTAACCATCCGACACGTCTTTTTGTAAGCTTTGGGTCGACTCCCAAGGCTTAAAAGGGCCCAAACATGTGCACATCCATAAAACCATGCTCAAAATGGTCAAATCATCAAATCCTTGAAACATCGAGTTCCAATTCGACCGCAAAGCGGGGTTGGGCCCGCCCTTCGACTCAAGCCTTTGGCTCAGCGGCTCGCGGCGCCGTGCCAAAGGCCACTCGAGCAGCTGGGGAGGGCCATAGTTGATTTCCAGTGCCTCCAGGTGCGCCGAGCACGCGGGAGTCGGAGAAGCTCGCGCGAGGGATGAGCGGACTGTGTGCAGGCGGCGTTTTTTAGCACGCGGGATTCGACCAAAGGAACCGACGGAGGTGATCGTTTCATGGAGTCCGGCTGCCGAATTCGTCAGTTCATCAATCTAACCCTGTACGGAGTCCGACTCGGGCTACGCACATTATATGATGAGGTATTCTCCAAAAAGTAAACCTCCCTATTAATTTAAGATCACGATCTTGAATTCTCTTGATACTATCGGTGTTCCCTTTTCCACATTGTCTTACAGTGCCTCCACCAACAGTATACATGTGTGTGCACTGCATGTGTTTGTGCGGTGGAACTGGCAAACATGACACCATGTTGGTTCATTCCATGTGTGGGCCATTGTGTACGAGTGTACTGGAAGGTGTTTCAGGCTCGCTGAGTCATCAATTTGATATTGTTGTGCTACTTCTATGTGCATGCAAACAAATTTAAAGTACTGCAACACGACACTCCTCGTTGTCCTTATCGCAGAGACACAACTGAGATAACACGCGCATAAGAAGGGTTGTCCCTCTCCAAATTGCCGTCATCTTATTGTTTTTGTTTGCTTCGCAGTGGATGGGGCATCCTTCTGGCAAAACGGACATGCGAAGACTACTTTCCTGCGTGTTGTCGTTCTGTATGACTTTCCTTTAAAACGAAATACCGTCATTCCTTTGTCGTCAGATGTGTGTCCGAATTCGGACGATGAGACGCGAGTTCGCATCTCTTCGACCGAGACTGCGGTCCTCGCGTCCTCCTCCCGCGCACAGATGGCGCTCTCGCCCAATGGGGCGCCTCTCCCGCATCGAGATCTCTCATGGCCCGGACCACGGATTTTCCATCATCGGGCCTTGTCCAAAGGCGCGAAAGCGACGACGCAAGAAGCCCAGGTGGCCAAGCAAATGGGATTATTGAGGTTCAGGATGGGTCAGGGTGACAGCTTCTATGTTTCTGAGGGGAACAAGGGTCCATCTAAAGGTCCAACATCTATACTGTGGATTCAGTTGTTGATGGCACAAACCCATCTACATATTTTTTAGATGAGAGGTCCATCTAAACCACCCTACCTTGGGGGATTGTGCCATCTACTCTCAATCCACTATACGAGGCTTAGTTCATGCACTTCACCAGGTGACCAGGATGGTGACCAGGATGAATGAAGCGTCCGATGCACTCCAGTCCTGCGGATCCTCCGATCGGAACAGAAACTCTATGGGTCCCATGGGTGGTGTGTTATGGCCACCGAAAACACCCAAACATGTTTCACTACATTGTCCGAGCACTAAGCCAAAATTCATCGAAACAACCAAGGTTTATGAGTTGTCGAGATTGTGAACCTTGAACTCTACCTACCAAGGGTCACCCTGTGGAGTGCAACGTCAGTTGAAGGATCTTCCACAGGGGCCAAACTGCAGCAGGAGCCATGAAGCAGCGGCGTCCTACCCGACGATTTGTTGCCCGCTTCAGCATCCACTTGGTCTTTCATCTAAGTTGGGGTGAAAAGAGTACCACCTCGCAATAGGTGTGCAAGACTGCATTAATCTTGGGTAATTAAACCCACTACCAGTATGATGATGGTTAGTGAAGGCCGTTCAAAAAGATGCTAATATTTTACCAACTGTTAATTACATAAATGTAGGATGATGTAAGTACTTTGATTTAATAGATGGTAATAAGACACACCCTACATTAATCTGCATAAGGGACAAAGCAAGAGTAAAACAACATATGTTCTAAACAAAAGAAAACGTATCACGCATCCAATTCTTACTCTACATCTTCTTGCCAACCATCACCCCCAACTCTCATGTCACACCACAACCTCCACAGCAATCGCCACCTCCCCAGCATACCCTGGAGTGTCACTGCTGGCACGAAAAACCGCCAAACCGCGTCACCGCCAGGCGGCACAGCTGAACCGCTTTGAAAGGGCTGGAAGACGTAGCCCACGTCCGCCGAGGGCGCGCAGGAGTGGTTCAAACGACTCACCTCGTTCGGCGGTGCGGTGGCGTGCACGGCTGAGAACGGCGTCCACCGGTATGGATCTGGACGTGCCGGCGCGGAAGGATGTCGACGTCTGAGGCTGATCACGTCTGTCGACGTCGCAAGTGGTTCGTGGCTCTGGAAGATGCTCTGGAAGTGGACGGGGGGGACGCAAAAACTGTTGAAAGGTTTCATCCACGACTGAAGAGTTCTTCCGAGTTGGAGATGAAACCACAACAGCATGGTCTTGTGGTCTAAACCAGAATCATGTGGTCCCGTCTGGTTCCGAAGAGTCTGTGGATGATTGCAGTCTATTTATTAAACCATAATCCAGACTCTAATTCATACCAGACAATAGTGGTGGTGGATGGTGTCATCCAACTCGGAACCGAGTTTGCCAGACGTTTGAGTCGGAAACTCCGATTGACAAGAATCTCGTGGTGAACTTCCTGCCTGGTACCCTACCCGGCACCAAGATTGCCCCGAAAAAAGGCCAGATCCACCACCCCGCAGAGGTATTGGAAAAAACTCTGCCAGCCAGGTGGCAAGCCAATGAATGAATATTTTTTTGACTGAGATTCGAATCAAGATTTATTCAAGATTCCAGGAACTTCAAGGTGGGTGCAACGGAATGGAAGTCGTCACACACCTTTGCACTGAGTTCCACCTCGCCAAGATTTCAACACCCCTTCCAACGATTGCATGAACATCTGTGCGCCTTGATTGGAATGCTGGATCCGCGACTCCCTGAACAATCCTAACAAACATGCAAACCTGGCAGCCTACCAGCCTACAGCAGCCTACTGGACTCTTTGGATACACCTGGGATACACCTGCTCTTCCACTCCCCAAAGGAGGTATAAGTAGAAGGAGCTTGACAAGAGGGCGGTCGCATATCTTTGGTCAAAGGCAGTCCATGTGGATAACTATGATGTCCAACAGAATACAATTAGGATGTAATTCTTGGACGAAGCTCCAAATAAACTCCAATGGACATTCGGGTCACCGTCCAAATCCAGGATTGCATGCAAATCTTCGGCGAATAAATGTGCCCCGACACACATTCAAAGATCCTGCGTTCCGATGAAAGAAATGAACCAAATGGACCACCAGACCTTGGGGTTTTGACTCTGAACAGTGGCATGATCCCCATCCTGGTGGCTAAGGGAACCAGGTCCTTCGCTTTTTCTCCGGTCCGTTCTTGGAGTCGCAACTGGATGTTCGACGAGAAACACAGCAGTCACGGCCCAATGGAACTCTTAAAGCCCACATAGGCCAGGCATTTGCGAATGGAGACGACAATGGTCCCAATGTAATGTACTGTCGACTCTTGATTTGTAACCTCCCCCATTACGAAAAGGTGTTTCAATTCCATTGAGGGAGGTGATTAATCAAGAGCCACCTATTGGACCTACACCTCTCCGGTCCGGACCGACGCAGCGTTGTTCCTCCTCGCCTGGGCAAAGACGGCGAAGCGCAGTTCGCGCAGCTCGTCGTCAGCGTCGTTGGGCGGGCGTTGCTGTACAAAGCCTTAGTGAGGGGCCGTTGTCAGTGGGTGCACTTTCCAATACCCAAACACTCCAATGTATGGAATATCTATATTAATTTACCTACACATTTACCCCTGAAACCACCCCAATGTAGACAAGATATAATATGCCGTACATGGAGTGTCTGGGATAGATACCCCCTCTCCAACATTCACGGAAGTGGATGGCATGGCTAGAAAGACCATTCACCTCTACAAAGAGGGGGTTGTCCACTGCCATGTTTGTTTGTTGCAGAGAGGGTAGGGTAGAAGCAATGTGCAACACATCTAGATCATGTGTTCTAGGAATCACTTGCAGGGCATGATTGCATTATTACATGGTTTTGCACTAGTGTGTATGTGTAGCTGTATGTGTAAGTATATATTATGTATACGTGCACCACCTTCTTTGTTCACTACAAGTGATTCACCCTTCTATGATGTTCTATCCATTTGAGGCCACTCGTAAGATATATAGGGAGAAGCCTCACTGACTTGATCCGGGACGTGCTTGGAATGCCTGCATGGTTGACGTAGAAATCTCCACAGTTCCACTCCAAATCTTCAATCTGACGAGCCATTCAGGAGGCACAAACAAACAGACCCTCCAAACCAGACCCCAAACATCTTTTTGGGGAGGTTGTTTGGAACCGACTTCGTGGTTGCGGTCAGGGGGTGAATGTAGTCCAAACTCATCATCCGACAGGTACCATCAGCAAAACCATCCGACCATCAGCTGACCCAGTCTGACTGTGCTTGGTGGGGTGTCTCGATCTTCGGTACAGTAGAGGTTGCCTGGGATCCATCCATCTCACCTGAAGCTCTGGAAGACTTGGGAGTACAGTTCTCTCAGAAACTGCCCAGCTGAAGGGGAGTGTGAAAAAGAGTGCTCCCCAACTCCCTTTGCGGCTATGCAAAACAAAAAACTACTGCAAGGCCTTGGTTTTGTCTATGTGTTTCTTGTCGGGAGGGTAATCTCCAATACCGCGCTGACATGCACTGACATCGCATTGTTCATGCTTTCACTTCACTAACTACCCACCTCCGCCACGTCCACGACCCACACAACAGCAGAAGGAAGAAGATACACTTGAAGTGCTACGGCCTCCAACCGAGGCTCGGTTCGCCTCCCAGCGAAGAAGCACGTCCTTCAACGTCTGCAGCTGCTCTGCTGGAGCCTCTCCCATCGCGGCCTGGCTCTGAACCCGCCAGACAGGACGCGGTGTGGATTGGTGTGGGCTTCTTCAAGGAAGGGTGATTGGTATTAGGATATTACACTCTGACGAACACATCACATGGAAGTGGAAGATGGGGCCTCTGGAAGACGACCTTCCTCTAACAAACAAGGGTTTTTCACTTCCATGTTGGTGAGTGAAAGTGTACAGGACAACATCTGTCAAACAGACTGACAGTGGACTCCAGTGGACCACTGAGTGACATGAGAAGCTTGACATGCAGATTTGGATGTGGATAACTCAGGAAGCTCCAAGTCCGGTGGCATCTGTAGCAAATCTGTACGATTTCTGAATCTGATACTCTCTGCATGTCGGGATATGTCGGGATTGTCTCACCAGCCAAAAGGTCCGCACAGGATGCCAGTTCTGTGGGATTGGGCAACTTGGACAAAGAATGGTCACACCTTTCACCACGATCCAGCTCGCACAAGATTCATAGAGGGTCATAGAGGGATCTTCTGTGATCTTCTGTTGGGTTGACACTCAGCTGATCTCCAGTGTTTAGGTGTTGAGAGCTGCTTGCTCCCACCGTATCCCACCCCACCTGAAGCACTTCCACAGCTTGTTCCTGCGACGACTTTGACACAATCCGAGAGATCTCGGCAGAGTCTCAGAGTGAAACATCATCCTGATCTCACCAGAGCAAGGTTTTGAACCATGCAACTGATCCCTGAATGCGTAGGCAACAGCCAACGAAACAGTTGTTACTGGTCGGGTCCCCGAAACTCGAGAAACAAACCCCACAAAGCACACACAATCCCAAAAGCTCGAGAAGATCTGAAAAAGAAGAACACCAAAACTGAACAACCACAGACATACACAAGCTGGTCGCGACTTTCGACAGCAACAGCCACATGTTTTTCTTGGAAAACCCGCCGCTCGGCCATCGCTCCTGCACTCGGGCGATCGCCTCGTCCGAGAAGCCCTCTCCGGCGGAGAGAGCATTGAAGGTGCCCAAGGCGTCGCCTCTGTCAGGCTGCAAACTAGAAAGAATATATATATTATATATATATATAGTCAAAGTATGTCAAAGTTGTTTTAACTAAACAACTACTGTAATTATCAAATAGCACATCAAAACAACCTTTTCTCCCTGACCTGCCAAAACGAACGGAATGGTTCACGGATGTCAGGTTTGAGATGGGACACTTCCACACCCACATCGATCTGTGCAGAAACTTGAGACGTAGCCTGAAACCTACCAGAATCGAAGTGGAAAAACTTGAGGA
The DNA here is from genome assembly GCA_963970005.1 of Durusdinium trenchii. Lineage (NCBI taxonomy): Eukaryota > Dinophyceae > Suessiales > Symbiodiniaceae > Durusdinium > Durusdinium trenchii. Next base: position 94,504 of record CAXAMN010008336.1, read on the forward strand.
ATATTTCAGATGTCACGTCAGAGAGTGAACAAGTATATGGAAGTTGATCGATCTTTAGGTTATGTCATTATGTTATTGATTGTTATTACTGTAGTTATTGGACTTCATTCGTGCCACGTTGTGCCAGAGTAAAAGTCTGGTGGAACACCAGCGGCTACCGGCGTCTTTCCTGTCGGTATATTGCGGTGGTCATCTAAAATACGGTGGTTGGAAGCACCGTTGCTGCACCGCAATGGAGGAGGAACATGATCTATTCTTGCCAGAGAAAGAATCTAGTATTATGTGGCACTTCAATATTTGCGTGACAATGGTGACCAATGGAATTGTATGGAAATGTTTACCCAATTGCAAGTTGCAAGCATAGTCATAGTCCAATTTTCACCATCGTCGGTCGACACCATAGTCGGTCCTACCCAAGTTTCAAGTTTCAAGACGAGTTCGATGTTCGACTACCGGTCGCAGCGCTGTCCTGACAATCAGAGGTTGCTATACCGGTCTCCACTGCGACGCACCTGGAGCCCAACTGGAGGCCTTGAGGTGCTTGGGCGGTCATCATGAAGAAGGCTCTGCAGACCTCATTCACGTCATCCGTGGTGATCAGGAAGGGGCTCTCCTGTACGAAGGGAATGGAGGGACGAACAGGTCGGACGTCTTGAGGTCCTCTGCGGACCCCTACGATCCGCTGCATTGGACGGAGGAGAGTGAAGTAAGTATAGGTCCCAAACACTCCGTGGGGATTGGCATATTTGGGGTGGTTGACCTGGGGTCAATGTGGGTAAAATATTCCATACATGGAGTGTTTGGGGACGGTATGATCAGCTGCTCCAAACCAAGAACACACCTCCCATGAGACTGACAATTCCCCATCACCAATGTAACTATAGAGGAAATCTGCAATCTTCCAAACCAACTGTGATAGGGCTACTTCAGTGCCTCCCCGACGCTTCCCTGGATGTCCTCTCCAAACTTTGCATCTGAACAGCTTCACCCACAGCATCCCACAGCCACAAATTCGAGGGAACTCTGAACGACTGAGTCAACAACGGGTTTTGAGACCAAGCGTGGCTTGCATTGTACCATTCCCATCCATTCCCACAACGAGTCTTTTGTCTATGTGGCACACTCCAAAACCAACAAAAAAAACCAACAAAACCCTTTTGCCAATCAATGACTCACTTCTTCCGCCGAACCGCCGCCCTATGCGCGCCTCAAAGATAATCTGTCCTGCAGGGATGTGCCAAGCGAACGTCGGGTCTGGGGGAAGTGGAGGCGTGGAGGGTGCAAGCTTCATGGGCCTCAAAACTGCCGAGTGAAGCGGTTGATGTTGTGGGATGAAAATACTATTGAATTTCTTGTGGTCCACTTTGAACTCTGTTGCACAATACTATCAATGTCAATACCGCAAAATGTAAATGTTATACTTCATGGGTTTGGGGTCAAATGTTCTGGATCTTCATTGGGTGACACAATTCTGTTCGTGCCACGAGGCTGTGAATGGAACAGTATTAACATTGTTTTATGGGCTGCGTAGAACAGACCTGGCACACACCTCTGATCAAACGGAGTTCTATATCAATGTAGACTCTTGTCTTGAGTAATAGAAACCTCACATGAAGAGGTCGTTCAATCCAAAAGGAGGTTTATATTTTACATATATTATGTTCAAGCTTCTCCCAACCAGCCATACAATACATAAAAAACAAAAAACAACGCCTTTCCTTACTTTCCCTCACATCTTCCAACCACTCCGCAGGGCAGCCCTGCTGACAGCCCTGCTGACAGCCCTGCTCACGGTCCCTTGCTCACCCCGCAGGTCGCTCGCCCGGTCGCCTTGGCCGATCTTCTGGGCCGCCGCCAGGCCGCGGCCCGTCCGCGGGTCGTTTGTCTCGACCGAGCGACCGGGGCGACCGGGCGCGGCGACCGGCCTCCGGCGGGGCGGATGCCCCCGGGTCGAGGGGGGGCACAGACCGAAGAGAGTTCGCAATGTGTGCAACATGGAAGTGCAATGAAACAGTTTTGTTTAAGGGAAGTAGATGGAAGTAGTCTTTAATTGTCTTCCCAGAGACATCTTGTCCACTTCCATGTTGGTGAGTCAGAGCTTACAAGTTGTGCTCCCCATGCCCAAAACACCAGTTACTGCCACGTCTTAATCCTGTCAAAGTGAATAGAACCAGTGGTTTTCCATGGTTTTCCAGGTCTTGATTCATTTTGGACTCTTTCACTTCTCCACTGCGAAGCGGGTAGTCAGCTGGTTTGGTTTGGAACATTGACAAACATAGTGCAACAATGAGTTTCCTCAGCTGCCCTGATCTATCCCATCGGTGACCTTTTTCCATTCGGTGGATCTCTACGATCTACGTCGAACCACGGCCGGATCCCCACCGCCTCTGCGCACTCACCCGGAGCTCCACCGCGCCTGACGCAGTAGCCGAAGTTCAAACACTCTTCCGGCCTCGCAGATCGGTGCTGGACCACGTGGGACCACGTGACCACGGGGCATCGCGGCGGTGTTCGGTCACCGTCACCGGGTTCGACGGGAAGCGCGGTAACTGTGCGCTGTTTTCTATGCAGCTGCTGGATGCTGCTGATGGGCTGCTGATGGGTCAAGAGTGGGTTAAGCAACGACTTGGTTCGGCTGCTGTTAATGAACTTTAATTCCTGTGCGCTGTTCATGCTGTTCTCTCCCAAGCAAAAAAAGGTGTGTCTGATGAAGCATCATTTGGATCCTGTGCGCTCAAAAGACCCTATAAGCTCTGTATGTAGGAAAGCTTCTTTATTCGCTGCAACACCAGCAACGGTGTCACTCCAAGTGAGAGCCATTCATGGGCTGCAAGGGGCCAAGCTCCATGAGGCCAACACCCCTCCGGCGTCTTCCCCGACCCTTGGAGAAGTTCACATCTCGTTGGATGAGCCCGGGTCTTCCGCGCCCCGGCACGAGCCCAGTCTATTAATCCAATGATCAATCTACTTCGCAGTGGCAGATTCATCTACTTCTGACAGGGTCTGACCACGCCTGACTCTCTACACCACGCCTTAGACCACGCCTGACGACTCAGCTTGTACAAAGCACAAATGCTAAGATGTCCTTTTCTCAGTAATTATCTTAGCGTTTTCCACGTGTCCTTGAAAGTTGTTTGTTTCCGTGCCCAAGTTTCTTGTCCAACCTTCTTCTGCGTTCCCAGCGGCACTAACGCGCTTTGACCATTGAAGCGCGGATGAAGAAATCGCACCAGCCACCTGCGCCATTTGGTGGAGCTCATCGTAGCAAGAGCTAGGTGTTTTGAGCAGCACATAAACCCTTACAATGGACCCTGGATGGGTATCTTCCCTAGACACCGGTGATTTGTGCGGCTTGATTTGAGCATGCTTTGGTACCACAGCAGGGAAACCAGCTCTGCTAAGCTCGAGGAGACACGTCGGTTTTATCCGTCTCCCATCCCCCAAGACCATTGATTTCGTGTCTAGCTTTGTGGTAAAACACTCCTCATCTACTTGCCATGTAAAACACGTGTCTATGGGTCTATCACTCACAATGAGCTCTCTTTGCAAGCACCATTTTGGAGTTGAGAGACTGTTTTTGTGGCCAGCTTGGGGCCTGGTTGGTTTTGGCTCTGAAATGGTGTAAATAGCCTAGAAAGCACAGTAGCTCTGTACAGCACCAAACACTCTTGGCTCAAATATGGCTAGTGCCAGGGTTCAATACCCTTGAAATCTGTGCAAAGAGTTCTCCTTTTAATCGAAATACTGAGCCCAAACTAATGCAAGTTATCATCACTACCCAAACTCTGTGCAAAGAGTTCTCTTGAGTTCAACCTGCAAACACACTCGGAAAATTGAAACCGGCTCCTTTTCCTGTCCTCCGCTGTTCCCCTGTTCCTCAGCTATCTTCGATTTGGTCCAGTCCCAAGTGCCCTGTCCCATCTTCCGGATGGGGTGCAGCGCACATAGCGCCGCCAAATGAGTGATATGGTCGAGTTTAAACATGTGTTGAAAAGTCACTTCAGAATCTTCAGAATATTGAATTCTATATATTAATATATAATATATATATATACAGGACAATCCAAGAGTCGATATCAGGCACAATATGCTGACAACCAGTGCAAAACATAGAGGCTACTGCATTGGTATGATGAAGCTACTCCAAGCTCCAACCACTGTGACCGAAAATGAACGATGATATTACTCAACGCGCTTGAAAGATTGCAGTCAGCTTGGCATGCTTGGTGGGGAGCAGACCGAAAATGAACATCCCCCTGCTCACTGTTTGGTGTGGCGACAAAGCTCCCCGTGAGCATCTTCGGGGGTTTGCCATTCACAACCAACCACAACCCGGCAGCGAAGAAGATAAATCTCTGCATGATACTTAGTTACGCAGAGGCAAGCTGGGAGCATGTTGACTGCCTTGTTCAAAGTCTTAGGTGACAACAAAAAATGACCATTCACGTTTTGGTTGGCTCTCCCATGTGGTGAAATCAAACCCACCGTTCGCCTGGACTGTTGCACGCCAACAACCTCACATGGCTCTCCTTCCAGTTCGGGTCCTCCCACGCCTGGGCCAGGTGAAAGCCACAGGGACCAACAAATCGGGAACAAAAAAAACAACTCTTGATGTAGACTCTTGCAATAACCCCCCATGAATCCACAATCCAAATGGACGGGGTCTTTATAAATCAAGAGTCTACAGTGAGACTATGTGAGAAGCTCGAGGTCATGAAATGGACCCCCTTTGGACAAAATTCGGGCCTGCGAAGACCTCATCCGGCATTGTAATTACGAGAAGTGGACACACAACATATAGTGGTACATAGCCCACACATTCCATATGTAATCATATATGGAATATATGCCTCCGACCCTCAAACCTGTGACCGGTCGCACCAAAAAGCCCCACACGCAAAGAATTCACCATCATCTACCCAAAGAGTTCACGATGGTATCATAAACCTGCCAAGGACCACATATTAAAAAAGAATACAACGGATTCACTGATCCACAGATCCACATCAAACACCCTCACTTGGTGTCTATGCCATGCAAGATTCAATTGTATTAAGTGGCCATGCATGGTATGAATATCTAAACATGTAGGTCAGAAAGGTAAAGTGTCCAACCAAACTGAAACAGTTTCTGACTTCTGCTCCAGGTGCGGGAAACTTGCCCACAAAAGCACCAAGAACTCTTTCCGGACTTTGCTCATCTCGTGGCTCAATGTCTCAGTACCCCAATCTCACCGTGTACCGCACCTGTGAGGTACACCGTAGACTTCTCCGGAAACCTCCGCCGCACGCCATGGAAGACACGCCCAGACAGCCCGGCCGCTCGACACATGCGCCGTGCGCCGCGCTGTCTAGGCGCACGCGCGTGCGCCGCGCGCAGACTGCTCCAGCGTGGCGCCAGCGAAAGTGGCGCCAGCCAAGCCAGGCGAAGTGGCGAAGCTCCGCTGCACGTGACGGGTCGGCCCAGAATCGTCCACATCGGCGCGCTGGCGGATCGTGGGGGCCGCAGGTGGATTTGGCTCCAATGAGGCCGCATGATGAGGTCGAGTGAAGGGAAAGGCGAGATGGAAGTTGAGGTGTTGATGCAAAACGCAAAAAAAAGACAATGCAAAAAAGTTGAGGTGTTGGACGCGACAGTTGTGATGGTTGCAGCCGTGTATACTGTGACTGTTGTGTATGCTTGTTGCGTGTTTGACTCCGAGGAACGAGTGAAACTCCAAGCAGCTCAGTCATTGCGGCCAGCATGCCAGCCGGTCTGTTCGAGCCAAACACACCGGGGTATCGACATGTCAATGCCTTTGCAGGATTCTGGCAGAAACTCTCATCTCACACAGGGGTATCTTGCACTTTTGCTTCTGACTGCATCAGGTCAACTACGAACTTTTTGTGCGACACCTTGCACTTCCAAAAACCATGTGAGGAAGGCACTTGTGTCAGTTCCACCCAAATTCTTGGGTTGCTCAATGTGGCTCACTAATCCACTGCCCCTATGCAAGCACAAGACTGTTTCAGTTTTCCTCCAGCTAACTCCAAGCCTGGTTGTTAGCAACCTTGTCAGCACTACGCCTGGCTACACCTGAGGACCTGTATAATATCCACGTGGCCATTCTGTGCCATTCTGAGGTGCAACATGACACTCGATTCTCCAATCTCTACATTTCCATAACTCTTGTCAGCTCCCTCCGGCAGCAACCGCACCACCTCCAACATCCGAGGCGCAAAAAAATGACTTGTAGTACTACCAACAGAGGTTGAAGAACCCTATAGACTATCCCATAGGTACCCCAGTGAAGTCCTATAAGTCACTTAACCTCTCTTGGTATGGCTTTGGGTCATGGCACCAGGAGAGTCCCACCCGTTGACCTATCTGGTGTCTTTCCTCCTCCGTTGACCACATGGTGGACGACCGCTCCGGGCTGGCTTTGAGTTGCTTTAGTCCATGTCCCTGGTACGAAAGAAGGCCAAACCATGGAACATTGCCTCAGTTCTATGGCATTCTGCGGCCTCTCTCTACTGCGGCAAATCATGGCTTTCAACTCCTCTTGTCGAACACACAAACACCGGGCCGTGTAGGTCAAATCTTTGGTGCATCCAAAACAAAACATATTGTCAGAAACTGATTGTCACCATGCAGAACAGTTTCAGGCAACTTGGCAAACAACCAAATTCTGACCTCAGCGGTTTGCAGCACCCAGTGCTGCACCCGTTTGGTGTTTTCTCTTTGATCCACAAATGTCATCCTTCTGAGAGGGTGAGACTCGAGCTCGTTGGCTCGTGGGGCGTGTAATGGCCCAGAGGCTGTGAGTATCTGTGCGTCCCCGCAGTGAATCTAGAAAAAATGAAGAGAGCCTGCAGCACATTCAAATCTGTTCAATAGGTCGATGAACCTTGTTTAGTCTTCTTCTATTATGGATTCAAGAGTTCAAAAACAATCAGGCAATATAGAGATAAAATGAGATAACATTTAGATATCCAGGATGAGGCCCCAACAATTAGTGTATATAGTGGTCTTTGATGGTCTTTGTTTATTGGCTGGATTGAGTTTTGGTATCTTTTTTTGCAAAAGTATCATTGAACGTTCACCCCCAGTTTGGAGGCTTGAATGGAGCATTGTGCTGCACCCTTGCGGCAAATATCCGTTTCAATGGCCAGCTCCGTTCTGAGCCTTTGCTGGCGGAATCCGTTCTCCATCCCGGACCAACGAAGGAGGGACGCGTTCCTATTGTCTTGTTCGAAGTTCTGCGGTTCAAACAAACTGTAGGCCGATGTAAAGCACTGCTCAGCCCGGAGCACCTGCTTGTACGAGACCTGAGCGGTGGCGCAGAAGAACCGGTCCACTGACTGGTCGGTGCACAACAAAAAGCAACGGGTAGCAACGGGTCTGTGAGCCAACTGGTGTTGTCTGGTCTCAACCTTGCCACCCAATGATGTGTTGTTGTATGTTTGCATAACATTAACATGCAAAGAGCAACGGCTGACTGGAAAATGGTGTTAATGTGCTTTGAACATCCATCGCAGGTCATAAATGTGAGGCCACACATCTTCAATTGATTATGTTCGTAATTTATACTATATTTGGGTGATGTTGGGGTGTGAGTTAGATAGAGAGACCTACATGCCACCGCGTTTTCTCTTCGAATTTCTTTAATAAAAGGTCTTTGGGCTGCCCGAGGTTGACATCAACCCCGTCTCCTCGGTCCAGTTGGGCTGCAGGTTTGGATGTCCGACGTTATTGGTCCATGGGTACTGTATTCACGTGTTCTATCCTTCTCTCATGCAAAAAATGCAGTGGGTGCATGGCTACAGTCAGTACCACAAGTCTATCTCCAATCAAAAATGCTTGTTTTATGTTGTTTTTGATTGTTACTTTGGATATAGTTTTGGGGGTCCGAAATGTGGATGATGTGGATGTCTTTTCATGAACTGGTGGATGATTGGATGCCCTTGACCTTTCAGTTTGCAACTTCTCTCAAATGAATGCTGGGAGGGAAAAAAAAACAACGCTGGTGCGCAGCGGTCTCCTTCTCTCTTCGCAAAAGGCATTGTTGTAGCAGTCCAATCAAATCTTCAGAAACCCCTCCACTGGTCGCGCTGAACACCCACTCGATCGGGTGCGTTGCATCATGCGGCCGCATAGGAGAAGATCATGCAGGTGGCAGCTAAGGCGATGCTGGACTGAGTGAAGCGTGCCCAATTGACCTAAATCGCCGACAGCGAAGCATTGGAACCGCCCTGAAGGAACCGGTTGGAACGCTGGGGTTCCCACGGGTCATCCGCAGTTCATTCTGATCTTGAGCCCTGTGAGCTTTCTTCCAAACAAACTATAACAAACAAGCTTTCTTCTAATTCGGGATCCATCGAGGTCCAGGTGCAAGAGACGGACCGAGCGATGTTCGTCGGTCCCAGCGTTCCCGGGCGCAAAAAGGGAGGCTACAAGCATTGGAGAAACAGCTGATGAGCTTCAAATAATGGTACATGTATCAAGCAATGGTATGAACCAATGTGCCCAACTACATCCAACAGCCCGACCCGGCAAAATGCGGGAAAGATGCGATGTCTGACACGACCCTCTTTTCCGATTTCAAAGGCTACGGCCACTCATCAAATTTTATCCATCATCCTGATCCTTTTGGAATCATCCCATTAACCTCTTCCAGTTGGATGTTTTCTGAAACGACCTACCACTGAAGCCAGCCAGCCTCACAAGAACCTGCACTCCGGGTCACCGAAAAGACCGTCAAGTCCGCCACGAACTGCAGGCACAAGGACAAGCCTCCCGCGCGGAGCGCGGGTCTCCGCGGATCTCCACGGACGGTGGACCAACAGCACACGGGCTGTTAAGCTTTCGGAGAGGCGCTGCGTCCGGTACTGGCTACGAATGGTAGAGAGTTCTTTATAGAACAAAAAAAGAAACGCTGAACTCTTAGCCACCACCTTCTTTGGTGCGAGAGGCTGCCGCTTGCCAACGCCAAGGATTGCATTCAGTTGCTAGCAAATGTCCTTGTGACGTCTTGGGTGAGGTCATGCTCGAGTGAACTATATATCGGAATCCCATGGCCGACCAACTGCTCTCAAGTAGCCTGGCAGCTGTCCTCACAAGTGAGAGGGATGTGATTTTGATTCCTGTTCAACACCAGGTGTCCTCCAAGACCTCTGGGCCTGAAGTCAAATCCTCATACGCATGGGCTCTCCACTCTGAGAATAAGAATAGAGTCGAAACTGAACTCAAAAGGGCGTCTAATGATGTTTGATGTTCACCTATCTGCCAGGGGCGTCTAATGAGCACCCCTTTCAGTAACACATTCCCGATGTAAGAGAACCCAAGTAACAATTCCGATTTAAGAGAACAACGTTAAAAAGTCCCGATGTAAGAGGACAAGGCAGAACCACGGAATCCGAGATCGGGCGACACGGAATGACACGGTATGGGCTTACATCGGGTTTTCTTAAGGTATGTCCATTGGACACTCCTTAGGCTTAAGGGGTGACCAATGAGCACCTCTTGGTTTCCTCGGGTTTTGACCACCGACACGGAATGACACGGATTGACACGCAGGCGGCTGACGTCTCCAACGACCCGAATCCCAAATCCTGTCCATTCACAAGTATCCCTTAAAAAGTTCTGATTCTATACGAGGAGCCCTCAAAAGCACTTGTCAAACACTTAGATTTCTAAGGGGTGTCCAATGGTTTTTAGCTTAAGGGGCGTCCAATGGACACGGTTTCGATCTACCTAGTACGTATACCTGTGAACAGGGTGCTGGTTGGGTCTTGCATCAAGGGCCTGTTGTTCCGGTCAGGATCCACGTGTGGTGGAGAAGGTCGCCTCATTCTCATCGCCAGCCAGCTCCAGCAAGTGTATTGCAATTAGTTCATGCCGAAATGAAGAGGGTGCCATGCCCCCACAAAGCATTAGCGGCGTGATTTGAGAGTTGGTGGCACAAAGACACAAACCATGCGGGGTCTACATAACTAGCAGCTTGTGCGTGTGATTCTCGTTGCTCCACTCAGGATCCACAGCAACTGCCTCCCTTGGGACAGTGGCCCCCCAGTCCGGCAATTCCGGCCTGACACTAAGGTGTAGCTGGATTCGGACATCGTCCCCCACATGCTGTTGGCTGCCTTGAGCATGCCTCAGATCCAACAAGTCGAACGATGCGCCAAAAACGACTGACCCAACTCTTTGTGTCATAATGAATAATTTAAAGAACATGAACATTCTATTGATATCTATTGTTTCTAAGGGACGATATTAATTGAATGTGAATTTCCCAATCAGCAACCACGAGGCGACGAAATCCAACCATCCCAGCTCATCCTCCAGCTTGTCTAGTGGGGTGAAGCCGGTGCAAACTGCGTGCAGGGTCCATTTCCACTCGTCCAACTGCGGAAGTTATTGTTTAAATCTAATTATATAAATTATATATAATTATTGTTTCTACTAGCTTCTTATTCCTAGTAGTAAGGCCCTTGCTCCTAGTAGCGATGCCCTTGTTCCTAGTATATCGTTCTTGTTCCAACTGCGAGGGCGAGTGGACTGGTAGTTGGACGTTGAAATGTCCCGTCCTTCTGAAATGCCAGAACGCGGGGAACCATTGGCGGAACATTGGCGAAGATGGGCGTTTTTGATCACCCAGTGTTGAAAAACAAAACACATCAAGCTTTTGAGCCTCTATCAGCACACAGGTCACAAGGAATATCTTTGTTGGGATTTCCGGTACTTAGAGACAAGGCATTGCTTTACCATTCCCATTCCCACTCCATGGGATTGCCACTCCCATGCCACTCCATTGGGGTTGAAGGTTGGGGGTCTTTCTGGGGACGGCAGTCCTCTACCAGTCCCAAGGGTCTGGGGCTTCATCGGTGGAACAGGTCGGACCCGGGCACCGGTCCCAGGCACCTAAGGTGGACATGAGGCTCAGGACCCCGAAGAGCACCAGTGGGGCCAAGTTGTGCATCTCCATGGTCAGTATGGCACGCGCATGTTGAGGGTAGGCCGCAGCAATGGGCCCAAACATGATGAGGCCTGCACCATCTGTGTCTCGTTTTTTGGGGGGGAGCGGAGTGTAAAACGTGTATAGATAGATACATAGATGTTTGGATTGGAGCAAGGTGACTGACTGGTGTTGGGGCAGGAACCCACTGGCGACTGACTCGAGGGCGATTTTGGGGCCATTAGGGTCGAAATGTCCTGTTGTTCCCTCTTTCATTGTTCTATCTCGAAGGGCGATATGAACATGGGTGATCGAAGTCTCTAAAAGAATGCATAAAGCCAGGCACTTTCTCTGCAGAAAGAAGTAGAACCACTCCCCTTGCTAGTCCAAAGGAACTTGCCCCCCCCCCATCCATTGGTGGCCCAAGCACCATATCTACGCGATTGATGGTCCTTACGAACGCTTCCTCTTACCAGTTTGGGATTCAATTGCTAAAGGCCTGGTATAAAAGTCCTGTCAGGTCCAAAAGGCAAGGGCTCTGTACATTAAAAGGTCGGTGATGCTGCATCACTCAGCCCATGTGTGTTATCCCCGTGTCTTCTTGTGAGTTAACCGTTTCGATGCAAACAGCTAAGTAGCTATAGACTATGGAATGAAGTTTGCCAGAAACTGTAGGGACAGTCTTTTCGAGCTTCTAACCCAAAAGAAACTGTAGGGGCATTCTTTCTGCCACTGGTCTAAGCCAAAATGACCCACTAGTGACACATAGTGATACTGTAAATGAAATCAAGAAACTATGTTCTACATATTTCTACATTGCTCTACTTTGCTTGAGGATGATGAGCCCAACCACCCTGCATTTCATCCAACAATCCCGCCTATAATTCCAGCGTAGGTCACCGTCACCACCTGCTTACTCCGGAGCGACGCGCCAGGCGCAACACCAAGTGTGTAGCAACATCCAGAAACCTCGTGGAAACCGACTACAACCGGTAGAAGCTGACAAAACACCGGCCAACCAAAAGTTGCGAGTTGCGACAACCCTTTCTCTTTGGAACCAACACAGGGAGACCTCGGACAGCTTGGTCATTTGTTTGCGCCCGGAAACCCTGTTGTTTGAAGATTACAACGGTGTGCTGATTCACCGTCCCACGCCTGCCATGAAAATTGGACTTGTTAATTCAATCCGCAGCTCACCCAGCGTGCTCTATAAACACGCTTAACACACATAAACTTTCGCCCACCTGTAGAAGCTGCATAAACCAACATTGAAATGTTGGAACAAAGCACAACAATACAAAACAGAAATTGAAGAGCAACACATTTGTCATGTCTGGTCATCATCTAAGGTCCCCTGCTGAACAGGAATCTCCCAGCCAGATCAGCCAGGCATGTGTTTTTTCATTTCTTGCCTACCGAAACCCAGGGTGTGATGGAATGACAACGACACGGCCACTCTTGATACCAGCGTGCCACTCAGTTTTGAACCCTTTTTTGGTTGCAAAAAGAGATACAGAGATACATATATCATATATAGCATCTTTGGCAAACCAAACCTCTGGATGTTCAAACCTCCCAAAATACAATCAAACGGCCAGAAGAACAAAAACGCGGTCCGAACGAGCAGGTTTTTGGTGTCCAAGCAGCATGGTGCATCTGACAGGCAAAATTCCGTTGCTGCAGTGCGCAGGTGGCTCGACCCACGGCAGCACAAAGCCCAAAGAAGGCACTCCACATCCATTCACCTTGTCAGTTTGGATGGTAGGACCAAGGGTGATTATTCCCAATATTTACCAATGAATCTGGTGACTCCAAGCCGAAACAAGTCGATGACAGAAACACTTCGATGACATGGCTGTCCACATGTCTGAACATTGCAGAATGCCAGTGATGAACATCTCACGCAATTCATCCTGTGATGTTCATCTCGGGAATGGTTGACACGTTCATCTCGCGAAAGCAATACCTTATTGTTTAGTGTAATGCACCTTTCCACACAAAATCTGTCTCAACATAGGAAGTCTTGACTGTTCCCTCTCCTGATAACGATGGTCGGTGTGATTGAACAATGAAGACAAATGTACCATGATTGCTCCGCTACTTCTATCAATTTTGCACTACTTTGGCGGAGGGTCCTGGTAGCGTTATTAAACGGGGAAGCGCGGGCGGAAGGCACATCCTCGATGTTGTGTCACCGTCGTGTGAAAAAAGGATCCCACAGTGGGCTGGGGACAGAGAGAGACGTATCATCAAGGGCCGCCCTCAAAATCACAGACAACAAACCAAGAACATGCCAACAACATGGTCAACATGCACAAATAGATACCAGTTTACACACTTGTGGCAGTCATCTGCCCTCTTTACTCCTTGCACCAGCTTTCACATCCTCCGCTTTTGGGCAGGCTATGTGGGAGGTTTCTTTGCAGTTCATGCAACGCCTCACAAAATCATCCTCCACGCATGTATGTGCCCACGTGCGACGTCTTCCGTTTGGAAACAGCTCATCACCTGTTCATCGGGACGACCATAAACAAACAAAAATTGAAAGAAGGGGAGTGGCTTATTGTTTAAACAGCTCTATGAACCAACACAATATTACAAAACCTTCGACTACTCTGGGTAGAGGAAGAGCTCCGTGTGTGGGTGGCACGCCCTGTGCGGGTGGATGAATACTATCAAACACTCGAAAAGAAACACCACATAGTCCAAGCCACCTCCAAGTATTACTTATAACTAAACTTAATTGGTATGTTTGTCCTGTTGCAATACAAACCCAGACCACCGGCTAGGAGTTGCGCTTTGTTGCGCAAGCCAAAAGCGAAGGGCTGATACGAGTCGCTGCGCTCACCGTGCGCAGACCCTGCGCTCCAGGGCACCGCCCTCCTCGCGGGCTCCGATCACCGTGCCGACCAACACAGCGATCAGAAGCAGGGGCGCAGCGAGGTGCTCCTCGGCCTCGATGGTCTCAGAAAAGTAGTGCTTCCTCGATCACTTCGAGAGAACATAGAAGTGGAATACTTTCGGGTAAGAAACTCATTTCACAGTAGCACTAGCTTGCTTAATGATGCCTCAGTAGTAGCAGTAGTAGTAGTAGTAGTCGTAGTAGTAGTCGTAGTGGTAGTGGTAGTGATAGTTCGTAGTCTCCAAGGTCACGGGTTTCCAATTCTCCTGCCTCGGTAGAGTGGGTGTGCATTTCGATTTGGGGCTGAAACATCAAAGTGGAGACTGACCATGGAGCCATCCTCAACTTTTTCGCACTCTTTGGTCAAGATGGCCTACAAAAAGACACTCAACTTCAGTGGTCCTGCCAGATTCATGTGATGTGCCACGCATTCCGATTCACAGCTTGCCAATCACACGAAGCACCACCTGAAAAACCCAAAGCAAACCAAGGTGGTTGTCCGATTGCTTGGATGGTCCTTCCGCTCTAGTCTTTGGATTGCGCAACCTTTCGGAAACACTGTCTGTCTAGTCTGCGCTTGGTGTGGTCCAAACATCCACTTCTGCCCCGTTCACAAGCCAACTGTCCACAAGGTCGCAATGCTGGACTGCAGGGCGATCCTGGAACGGTGTGAGGCATGGCATACCTGGTTTTCCCACAAACCCTCAAAAACCTGATTTTCCCTAACAAAAAACAGTTCATGTTTATGAAAACCTTTGTTTTTCATGGTGTTGAGGGCCGCTGGTACATGGTTGAAGGGAGGATGAATCCAAACGGCCTCAAAGGCGTCCTTGACACATTGAATTCAAGGGTCATCCTCGCTTCGAAACATTGGAGGAAGGAAGTTAGGAATCCCTCCACGATCTTCCCAATGAATCGGCTCCCCATGTGGTGCTTCGCCGATGTGGCCAAGCAGGGGCACCCAACAACAGTGGGTGTGAAAACTGAAAACTGGGTTTGCCGATCGATGCATCGACACGATGTCCTGATCGATGCAGGTGTGCAGTCTGACTGGATTGGGCAAACACAGAACAAAAAACACTGTTTGTTTGGGGGAAACGTGCAAAAGTGTTCCTGTCTATGTTACCCGTTACCCGGCTACAAGCTGGCGAGCATTTCCACCCTGTCCAAGCAAGAGCACCTCTGTCCGCACGTGTAACACACCAGCACAGTCAACTAGAACGGCTCAGCATGGCAACACCCAACCACGACTGCCCATTCCAGCCAAGGCACACGAGCAGCACAGCCGTAGCAGGTCCAACGTAGAGGCCGCCCAGCAAGAGCATGGAGCAGGCAGAAGAGAAGAAGCCTGGGCGAAAAGGACGGGCTGTTCCTTTAAAGGGTTTAGAAGGCTGTGACGCCTAGCCGCACAAATAAATACAAGGGCCGCGGGGTCACGATCATCTTGGCCGCGTGTGACATAAAAGGTTCAACAGGATCTGCCGCAGATTGCAGGAGGTTTATTGATACGTATTGATTTCTTATAAGCGCAGGTCTGATACTGTGATCATGCGCAGGTCACGTTCCAGAGTGCCTGGAAAGCTGAACGCCCCGAACTCGGAGATCTAAGATGATCTAAGTTGATCCACCAAATCTTGAAGATCTAAGCTCAGCTCAGAGCAAAGCTCGAATGCTTACATGTAAAGCAAGCTACTAAGCAAGCTATGCTATAGTCTTCGATCACTTCTTCGATCCTAATAGATGTTTTCCTGAATTGGAAAGGGCTTCAATCCAGCATCAAATTGTACAATCTCATAGATCGTCATAGATCATAGATGCCCACACAAAACGGACCATCCCGTGCGAAAACTCCTGGTCGCCTGGCCGCCCCGGTCGCCCTCCGGTCGCGCGGAGACAGCGCGTCTCAGGCTCCGGTCCGAGGCTCCTACCGACAAGGCCTGGACGGCTTGCTCTGCACCGTCCGGGACCACCAGGGGCTTTTCGGGATGCAACTTGGTGAACAAAGCACCGAGAAAGGCCAACGAAAGACCTCGGAGATCGGTTCCAGAGCGAGAAACTCAGCGAGCGAGTTCAGCCGGGAACTCCCGATGGAAAAAGCGGACAAAAGGCGGTGTGTTCTAGAAGGGGAGGTGGTCAGTGGTGTGGTCAGGTGTGCCATGCTGTGGGAGGTCAGGGCTTGTCAGAGCTGACCCTTTTCGCAGATGGCTCCATGCAGGAGATATTTACAGCTATATACCATATAGTACGTATATAATATATAATGTGTTTATATTTAGATCAGGTGTGATTTATAGTGTATGCTGATGACTGCTGATGACGGGCGGCGTGTAGCATAGACATGGACGGATAAATTATACAGTAAAAGGAATGGTAAGGGGCTTACTTCACCTTGATGAGCTGTCAATTGTAGTTTAGTTTGTCTCTGTTTCCCTTCAACAGTAAGACCTTTAGGGATGGTTTGTGGTTCCTTTTTGAAAATAAAGACATAGACATAATAGAACAAATTGTTCCAGCAAGGCAAGATACAGTGTGAATAGATGAGATCCAACACGCCAATTCCAAACTGCGGTGATAGCAGCAAAGTTTTTGCCAGGACATTGCTCGCCACCAGGGTGAATGCAGACAGAATGGCAGCTGAGCGCCCCTGTAGCCAGGCTGCGTGAGTGACCTCTCCCCACAAGAGTACTGTCACTAACATGCCGGAGATGAAAAGCATACCTCGGATTTGTCAAAAAGCACACTTCGCCGAAACGGTAGGAACGGATGCTTTCGAGTTCACTAATTGTTTTACATGTGGAACTGAGATGCCTTTTCCACCAAACGGCCTCATTTCAGGTGGTTTCTGCAAACAAACAAACAAACAAACAAACAGACAGACAAACAAACAAACAAACAACCGCACCCCTATTGAGCCGTGGACATTGCTGACACCCAACTCGACGAACTTAAGGCAGAGCCACCGTTGTGAGCGGACCGCGCAGCACGGATCTTGGTCATGATGCGTTGTATCAACGCTTCCTGAGGGCAAAATGCTTGCCATCAATGAGATGTGTTGACTCGTTGACTGAGGGCTGAGAATGCTAAGGAGATGTTAGACCCATGAGAGCAACGTCATCATAGAGAGAGAGAGAGAAAGAGATTATATATATATATGTTTTATGAAGGTGCATATGAATATAAATATATATATATATACAGAGAGAGAGAGAGAGCGGCTCATTGGAGTTCCGTTCATAGCCTTCCATCTAATTCACCAAACAAATTGTCTTCAAAGGTGAATCAATGTCCACAGTCAACGCCAAGACCGGTGGAGCTGGCAGCTAACAGGCGAAAGTTCGACTGGCTTAGATCATTTCTAAGCAAATCATCTGGCTTTTCCCAATCAGTTCATCTCTGGGTTTAACCCTCTTTCACTGGTTGCGGCAAAAATTTGGTCAATATAAGTTGAGCAACTCAAAGACACCTGTCCGTTGGGGCGCTCAACGGCGCAACGGCCTACGGGGACTTTGGGGCTCAACGGCACACTCCAGACGCTGCAACCCACGGATGGGTTGAACCACTTCACAAGGAAGAGTAGAGAATCAAAAACGCAGCTTTCCACGGACATAGCAACAGATCTGTCACATCTTCGCATATATCCAGAGGTATACCAGTGCCCTCTCTCCCCTTGGGCCGTGCGACCCATCGCCTTTGGTTCATCTTCCGACCCCATTGGAGAACCCCCCATAGGTCCGACGGCCCAAGACACTCGATGAGACGCTCCACTCGGCAGGACTTCGTCATGGTGACGCAGTCGAGTTGAGTCCGCTGCAATGAGCGCTTCACTCGCTGGCACTGGTCCTTCAAGGGTTTTGAGGGCTGCAACAAAGGGGTAGAGGGAGGTAAAAGGTCAGAGTCGAAGACTCCCGTCAGTGG
This sequence comes from Durusdinium trenchii, assembly GCA_963970005.1. Taxonomy (NCBI): domain Eukaryota; class Dinophyceae; order Suessiales; family Symbiodiniaceae; genus Durusdinium; species Durusdinium trenchii. The sequence goes on from CAXAMN010008336.1 coordinate 112,254, forward strand.
ATGGGACGAAAAATGGGTGACAGTTGAGTAGGGCACTCAACGCATCGTTCATCGGATTGGATCGATTCATCCACGGGAGAGTTGGAGATCGACCCCTTTTTGTTTTTCCTGGAGGCAGTTCCAGTTCCAGCAGAGTAGTATGAGTTTAACCAAGTCTAAGGTTTACCAAGATTTCAACCTGCTTCAACCATTTTCCACCGGCAAATGCTGCATCATGTGACCAATTCCTTAGGGCGTCACAGGACAAATGTGGGCATGCACTCTGTACATCATTAATACAATATTATATACATGTACTGTAATATATACAAATATATTGTAATTGTATAAATTGTATAATTAAAGTCATTTAAATAGCAAAAGGATGTAAACGGCCACAAAGGCAGCGCGACACTTCAAACATCCACTGCACCGAACGGTCGAAGACGGTGCCCCGAACGGGGCACGGGCAGTTCCACCGCTCGCCGGCTCTCCCTGATGCCCGACGGCTTCCGAAGCAGTCGGTGTCCGGAGCGCAGAGGAAGTCGGGTGTCACCGAAGAAGCACCAAGTGATTGGTCCAGAGGATCGGCGGATCTGTGAGGATCGAAAACATGCACAACGGCTGGGCACAACGGCTGGGGGCGGGTCTTGCAGGTTTTTGATCTGTCTCCCAACTGTAGTTTTGACTAATAATACCCTTCCATAATATAATAATATATACAATTATATATATGTAAAATGGTGAGCGGAGGATCAACAGCAACTTGTAAAGGCAACTGTCACAACTCAACCAACGGAGATCAAAGAACTCCGTCACGATCAAAAGCAAGCGGTGCGCTCACTTTTCCATTGCGCAACCGTCGGGGGCTCGGATGAGCCAGACTCAAGGGCCCTTGTGCCAAAATGGTCACATGAGAGGGCCGCCATCTCATATCATGATATGCATGTTCCAATGCATACAAATTCACACGCCCTCATGGCGGTGCGAAGATGGGACCATGCTGTCAGCGACACTGTTCAGTCACGCAGCTCTCGGCTGAATCCGTACTTCTCAGCAAGACCTTCAAAATCAGGCTTCTTCCATTTCACCTTTTCAAGGTACATGGCAAAGTCCACGGCCTTGGTAATCTTGGATGGCACTTTTCCACCAGTACCATACTTTGACAAAATGAACCGGAGGTACTGACGCATGTCTTCTCCTTTCTTCGAATTCGTGCGGGCCGTCATGATCATTTGATCATACGTGAGGCTTTCAGCCTTCACCTTATCCATACGACAGATGGTCTGTCCCCATTTCTCTACGGTGCTGATTCCTTCAGGCAAGGGAATCAAGGGATCGGTCACATTGGCCACTGGGAACAAGTTCACCTTTCCAGCTTCATATCCCTTTGGGCTCACAGCAAGGTGCTCCGGTGTCATGGTTGAACCGGTAGGCTCATTGGCATTCAAGAGCTCCCACGGATTCGAGGCCTGAGAGGTCTCATCGGCATCCATGCGTCGCTTCGCAGCATCAGTCATGGCGGACATGGAGGCATCCACGATGACCTGAGCTCCCACAACATTTGGTCGGAGGTCTGGACGAATCTTCACCCAGTCGTTCACACGCTGGAGCAACTGTGCACTTTGTCCGAGACGGACAGCTCGATGGAGAAGGCCGGCACACATGCTAAGATCCTGATCCGTCAGTGGTGACCGGATGTGATATTCTTCATCATCGGTCTTTGCTGCTTTCGACATGATCCTGCGGGACTGAATGGGCGACACTTCACGGTCGTGCGCTCCTTGGAGCAAAAAGGCTGTGCAAAATTCGGTTTAACCGATGCGGCACAAGAAAAATGAGAAAAACAACCAGGACGACTCCTCAGCAACGAACTGGTTCGAGGTGGCTGGCAATGGATGGTTTCTCAACCTAACTAACAAATTCTTAAGTTTCACCAAGCAAATGTTGGATTCACTTCACAACATGCATGCATGGGCCCTAGTGCTCATCTAGTTGACGTTTCTCTGCTTCTGCAGCTCTAGCCTTGGCTTTTTCTTTCTTACCTGACTCTACTCCGGTGTGGATGGTGTATTTCCAAGTGTCAACGAGTTTATAGAAAGGTCCTGTGTCGGCTCGTAGTTTAGTCAACACGTCTGCACACATGAAAATGTTACTAGTCCAAAAGACCATGATGTTCTGCAAGGACATGCTTTCCTTTGCGATGGCATAGTCGATCTGAAGTCTCTTCTCTACGCTAATAGTAGGAGAGCTACACGATTTTGTGACTGCATCGAAGAAACCCTTGCTATCAACAACGAGGCATGCTGTCTTTTCTGGGACTCGTTCTCGAAATGTTCGAGGCGATTGGCCTTCTAGGATCTCAGCAAGCAGGGATTGAATCCACTCAATCGCATCAAGTCCATTCTGACCGGACATGGTTTCTGCTGCTACTGAGGAACGAACTACTCGTCGTAACTTCTTAGAACTCCAATCTATTATCCATACAGGGGATTCCTTGTTCTTCATGATGTCTTTGGTCGTAAGACATAGGATGTATCCACCTTGACTTTCACCGTTAGCTCTAGTACACCAGCCAGCATCAGCAATACACACGATGTGCCAATCTTTTACTGGAACGTGGCTAGGGAATTTCAAACAGATTTTTCTAGTTTTCATTTCCCTCACGGCTTTGTTGTACAAGTGGACGTGTTCAACTTTCCCCTTATCCTGAACCCCTTGAAGATACGAAGCCAGGAATGCCTGTTCCGGACGTGTCGAGTTCGACACCCAGGCTAACTGACCGGCGCAAGTTCTAAGGATAGAAGGATCTGTAAGGGACGTTGAAGCGTTTCCCAAAGTCTTCGTTTCAACATGTTCCAAATTCTCGATGTAATTTTCTTGTCCTACTTCAATTTCCATCGTATTTGGATTTTGTCGAATCTCTACTCCTGTATATCTTATTGTGAAAGTACGATAGTCACCGAACGGCAATTTCTTTCGGAGTCGGTCCAAGGCTTGGTCCATTTCCTTGCAACCTCCACCTAGTAGGTCATCTACGTGTACTCCACATATGCCTTTCAAAGTGTTATCGGACTTACTCCTCAACATAAACAAACATGGATCCAACTGGCTCTGGGTTCGCCCTGCTTCCTTAAGTTCCCTGGTCAGGCGGGAAAACCAAGCACGTGGTGCCTCAGCCAGGCCGTAGGCAGCCTTCTCAAGACGAAACAGGTCATCTGTACTCAAGTTCATCCATTGTTTGTTTTCTGCTGGAGGTCGAAAGTAAATGTTTCTGCAAGATTCATCACCTGACAAAAACGCTGTTTTTATGTCGGCTCCCCATAGCTTCCACTTGGATGCTGAACAAATGGATAGAACAAGGTGCTTTGTTTCCTTACGCAAAGTTGGACTGTCTGTTGCTACCTTTCCTAGGTCCGGGTCCTGCCATCCTACCAAAACTAGACGTGCTTTTGGAGTTTTGGATGTGATATCAGGATCGGATGACTTTTTCCATACCAAGACCCACCTTGCTCTAATTATTCTTTCTGTAGGAATCCCTCTAGCCTTGCAAAGTGAAGTCACCTTATTGTCAATCCAGCTTTGCCATTCCTTTTGCATAGCTTGGAGAAACAGTTTCTTGTCGTGTGGATTGAGTTTGCGGAACTGGACTTCAACCCTTCTTTGCTTCGCCTTGGACTGCGGCGCAGCTTGCAAGCATTCTTCAAAAAGATTCCAGAGACACAGAGGATTCTCAGTGATGTCTTCGGGATGGACGTCAATGGAAAGTTCGAACACATGTTCTGCCTGTTGCAATCTGGCTGTTACCGCTAGTTCGTCTTCACCAGCTTCTGGAACGGGAACATCTATGCCAGATGGTTCGATCTCGTTCGATCGTGAGTCTACTTCAGGCATTACTTCATCGGTGTTATCGGGTCTATCGGATTCGGGCGGATTAGTGTCTGTCTCTGGTTCCAGGTGTGCAGGTACAGCACCTGGGTCAGGCATGAGCTCATCAAGCTCGTTGTGCATTTGAAAGCCTGACTGAGATCCCTCTTCTTCAAGAGGAACTGGCGGTTCGGTGGGTGCATAACTTGGAGATGAATCAATTTCAACAACCCTTCTACGTTTATCGGCTGGCTCAAGTCTATCCTCGGGGATCTCTTCAGGAGCAACAGCGGCAAATGGCTGCTGATTCAACTCTTGTTCATGCATACTGCCGAGAGGTGGAATCTCGCCTCGTGATCTCTTTTGCCAATATTCAGGGGAACGATAGAATCTACGTCTTATCTTATGTGGTCTACCCTCCGAATCAGGTCTGTCATCGATGGTCTCAGGATGAGGTTCGGCTTTTACATCTTCCTTGAGTTCGAAGTCCTCTGGACCAGGGATGTCCTTTGTGAGATCATGAAAACGAGCGACGCCCTCCGACAATGATTTACCTGCAGCTTCCGTTTCCGGTGCCAGCTGGCCTAATGCAAGTTCTCTTGCAAGCGCTCGAAACTCAGTTTCGTCTTCGGACATTGGACGGAGGCCTTCTGGTCGACATCTATAGAGATAGCCATTATAGCTTGTCCAAACTAGGCGTGGTATGGGACTATTTGATGAACTTTCTACCCCAATTACTTTGGCAGGTCCTAACCACTTACCATGTCTTGTGCTAAGCTGACCTCTTCCTGCTGCTCGAAACATGTATACAAGTTGACCTTGTACGTATGGTCCTCGCATGGGACGATGTCTATAGGCTACAGCTCTTCGCCAAACATCCTTCGCATGTTCTTCATGAAAGGCCTTGGCCGCTTCTTCACGAAGGCGAATCTTGGATGCAAACGATGGATCTGACAGGATTTGCGACTGGGCAGCAAAATTTCTTTGCTCATCCAAGTCGGCAAGCATTCCCACATGGCGTGAGTCCCTTCCCAAGAACCATTGTGCTGGGCTGAAACCATGCTTTCGAAGTTGTTCATTACGGGTTGTTGCACACATTTCTATTACCTCTTCTGGTGGACGGTCAGTGCCTGGCCAACAACGATTGGCCATGTTCCTGAGAATGCGATTGGCAATTTCAACTTGACCTAGCTGATAGTGTGCTTCGGCAGCCGCATGCAACAACTGAATGCCATGGTGTGTTAGGTACTCTTGGAAATCCTGGGAGAGATTAGTCTTGGCAGGGTCCATGAATATTATCTTAGGAGTGCCGTAGGGACGTGTCCACACCTTATGGAAAGCTACTGACAGCTGATTGGGACCGCGTTCAACGATGATCTGTTGTGCGAAACCTGTGGCCATATCAACACATGTCAACACGTTGAACTTGACTTCGGTCATTTTTCCATTACGTCCCTCTCTCTTGAGTTCTACTTGAACAAAATCAATACCCACTATGTCATTCGGGTTCTCTGCATGGGGGATTGCACTCTTACGATATGACGGTGGAGGCTTGAGTTCATTACAAATGGGACACTGGAAGTTCCGAATGCAGTCCACAATTTCTTGACTGGCTTGGCAACGGTTCGCGAGCCTCAACATTTGTTCTGTCGATGCATGACCTGTGTTCACATGCAATTTACGAACCAATGCGGACACTCGCAGCTGCTTGGGATTCAAACTTCGGCTGTTCGAATTTGGCTCGTCGTGGTCTGGCAGTCTCTCTGATCGATCTTCTATCTCTTCTTCTAGTTGATCTTCTTCTTCATCTTGAGCTAAGATCTCTACTGCATCTGGACCCGAATGTCCATGGAGACTTTTGGCAAGACCATCGGCCATGACACGTGCAAACTTATTAGGATATGTCTCGGCCCAGGATGTCAGATTTCTACCTTTGTAGTTTCCTTCTAGATGATCATGACCATGCTTATGGTCGCACCGAAATGGGACAAGGTGCTGCATCAAAGACTCCTGAGTGCTGACAATCCGAGTTGGCTTCAAGACAGGGATGTTGGATTTGGGGCTACGGAGCCCGAGTGCACATTGGTCAATTCGGATTGACCAGGCTGGTCCAAGCACTAACTCCTGCCACATATCGGACGAGTGCGGATTCTCAGCATGTACATGACCTCCAAGGATGGTTTGGAGATGCCATGTTTCCGAAACACATTGCAGATGTCTTCTAGCTTGATGTCTCTTTTTCAATACTTCTTGTTTCCTAGACTCGGAAAATGCCATATTGAACCTCGACCAGGGACCCCAGCACTTACATGGGGGAGCAAACCAAATGTGATCAGGCTTTGTCAAGGCTACCAGGTATAGGAGATTTCGTCTATCCCTCAACCTACCAAGATCATGTCCATAATCTATCCCAATTTGGATTGCTGTTTTCTGGTTTCTCTTTTCGTACTGTTTGGACAAATTGGCTGTTCCTGTGAAAACTTCTATGAGTCCAACCTTGGAGTCAAGTTTACTAGCCTGGTTGCCCAACCAGTGGCGAAGTTCTGAAAGCACTTCCTGCCGATTGCTCTGCAGTCGCGACAAAGCCATGCGTACACCGACACGGCGTGCAGCTGTGATTGCGTCTTTCAGTTTCGTTTGGGTTTCTTTTGGAACATCCTGCAAGTCAAGATCTACCCAGTCAACCTCTTCATACAAAGTTTCGAGGGTGTTTGATTGCATGGTGTATTCCCAATCCCCTTCTATGTCATCATTACAACAACAATCACATTGGTGCGCTGATGGCGTCGGCTCTGCTGGTTCGACACGATCGGACTCACTGCCGGCACTCTCAGGTTCAGAGGGTGCTTGCTCGGATCGAAATGCAAAGATCGCAACCTGCATTGGGTTGACAGGTCTTCTGACCCGTCCGGCTGGACGAACGATCCATCCTGACATGAGCATGTTTCCATCTTTATCCATAGAGACTACATTCATATCAAGTGAAGTTCGTTCGGCTTCGGCAGGAATCCTTTCTAGTCTAGGTTTATATGCTACATAGGCATGCACCACCGGGTGTTCGGGACATGAAAACAATTGGGACAGCTCGGCACGAAAAGCACTGCAATCGACGTTTCCTCGTTTGGTATGTTTACACACAGTTTGAAACGCCCTCCGAGTATCACACGGGGTTGGCTCCATTTTTGGTGCACTTAAAACACTGTTTTTGTTCGTGTCCTGTCCTCTGAGTTCTTGGTGGTGCTCGAGATCAACGGAGATGGACTGGCGGTCCATCGCTTGGGCTTCATGCGGATTGGGCTCATTTGTATTCGAGTCGTTGAGGACTGTCTCCCACTCAGCAACCTGTGGCACCAGAGACAACAGCAGATGGCCATTTGCGGCCTGTTTCAGGGGTACATCTTGCATACCATGTTTTGGACTCGTGATGGTCATTTGGCCCAAGTCCAGTGTGGCCTGCATACCCTCCAACACCCTTCGTGACAGCAGGAATGGTGCGCTTCCAGGAACAACATATGTCGTGATATTCCCTTTCAACGAACCCAGCTGTACTGTCCACTTCAAACCAACAGCTGTTGTTTCGCTCTGACCATTAAAGCCACGAAGCTCAACTGTAGGCATTGTGACACGCACGGGTGGAGGAAAATTGCATTGTCTGAAAACCTGCTGATATCTCTGTGCTGTTTCCTCGCCAACAACGGATGTTGTACAACCAGTATCAATGATTGCAAAACCCGATGGAATTGAGGCCAGGAGAATTTCCAGTTCAGCAGCGGTGGACTCGGTCAGGGCATAGTTGAACTCGGTCAATGTCCTGTCAACAATCTCCACAGCTTCTGTCAGGTTGGCGTCCTCACGCCTCGGTGGTTTCTTCTTTGGGTCCTTTTGTGGTGACTTCTTGTCAAAGGACCTTTTCTCATAGCGTGGTGTTCTGGACGATGCAGCCTGAGTTCCCAGTGGAGCCTGGGACTGGCCGCCTTCGGTGGGTGGAATGGCCACCACCGGCATGTATGGTTGTCGTGCTCTTTTGATTTCCCTCACCTTCTTCTTTGACTCCTTGTAGGTGCGAAACTGTTTCTTGAATTCTTTCTTTGCTTTCTTCTGAATCTCATAGATCTCCTGCAGCTCTTCCTCAGAACCTGAACACAGAGATGTTTCGCCACCCTCAACTTGGTAGGCCTCTTCACCAGACCCGGAGTCAGAAAGTGGGTCGACGGAGGTGGATGAAGCTTCAGCAACTTGTTCAACAGCATAGGCTTCGCGTCGTGGTCTCACCTGTCGACGATCGTCCAGCCGTGGTCGCCGGTCATCCAATCTCTCCTCATAGTCACTAGCACGCAAAATCTTCTCAATGTCAACAAATCGACTGGAGCCGCCTGTTGAACGAATGATGTGGCTGCGTTGCTCACGCGACAAACCAAACTTTCTCATGAACAAGTGTCCCAAAACTGACTGTGGAAAAATCGGTTTTGGCTTTGTATGCGACTGCTCCAACGTTCCAAGAAGACGTTGCATACGGAGATGATCTTTTCGCTGGTCACCTTTCTGAGTCCCAGTGGACTTCCCCTGTGAAGCCTTTGAGCTCGACTTCGCACTTCGGACCGATGGAGTGGATCCGGTCCGACGATGAGGATCAAGGGGAGGATCAAAAGGACCTGGAGGAGGTGCTGCTCTGGCCTTGGCTTCTGGCCGGACTTCATCTCCAGCTTCTTGTTCAGTTTCATCAGTTTGTTCATTGGGATCGTCTGGAGGTAGGGCATGTTCGTCCGACTCTTCCAGACTACTCGAATCTTCCTTTTTCTTTTCTTCTTCGACTGCGGACTTCGGTTGCTTCTTCGACAGCTGACGCTCCTGTGAGATGAGCGTTTCCAGGCGATGCAGACTTGTCTTGAACCGGGATGTGAAGGAAGTGGCTCCCTCATGTCCTTTCCGCTTCAACCCAAAAAGGAACTCATCTATGGCCTCGTGGAGCTCGGTCTCGGGCAAATAACGGTAATGCTGATCAAGCGTCCGAACAATTTGCAGCCAGCCTTGTTCACATCGAAGGTCAGCAATTGGAATGTTTTCGGTCGCTTTCCAAGCTTCGCCAGACAATCTTCCGAGGACTCGAGGACCGGCCAGGTGTTGTTGCTTGTCCTCAAGGGATGCAACACCAAGGATCAGCTTGCGTCTGAACTCACGATATCCGCTTGGCTTCCCATCGAAGTAGAGGTCTTTGAGAGTGTCTTTGTAGTCCATGGCTCAAACTGCCAACAACAAACAACAATGTTCCACAACCAACAATCAATGCTCAATGCTCAACAATCAACGTCAACTCAACCTTGCACCACTGCACAAGCAATGTACCTAGATGGCACGAGCTGCTCTGCGGTTTGCACCGCACCCGGGATCAGGCCGGGACCTCACAAAGCAATCCTGGAGCTTGGCAGCTCCGCTACCATGTAAAATGGTGAGCGGAGGATCAACAGCAACTTGTAAAGGCAACTGTCACAACTCAACCAACGGGGATCAAAGAACTCCGTCACGATCAAAAGCAAGCGGTGCGCTCACTTTTCCATTGCGCAACCGTCGGGGGCTCGGATGAGCCAGACTCAAGGGCCCTTGTGCCAAAATGGTCACATGAGAGGGCCGCCATCTCATATCATGATATGCATGTTCCAATGCATACAAATTCACAATATATATATATATATATGTGAAGAGGTTTTCAATTCAAGTGGGGGGTATGGAGGGTTGTTAATCAAGATTCTACGCTACTCTTAGGACTCTTGGCATTTGCCAGATATATTGCTGAATGCCAAACAAAACAAGTTGCTTTGCGAGGAGGTTCTCAAGGCAGGAGGACTTGGCGGAACCAAAGTGCGCGCGCAAGGTCCTGGGGGTCCTGGTTCACTGGGTTCACGTTCTGCAACTCTGCTTCGGTTGACTTTGCCTGGCCACGAAACGGCGGAATTGAAAGTCCTCCAAAGAAAACGTCTTTATCTTACCCGCCCAGGTGCAAATGGTCGGGTCATGTCGTGGAGAATTGGACTTCACAAACCCACACCACCGGTCTCGACCACCAAGAGTTGCGTGTTCAAGTGCCGGTCGAGGCTCGTGTTCGATTCAGGTGATCCAACATGATCCAACGTCAGGTGCGTTCGGGCCGGACCACGCATGACAACGCACGTCAGGCCGGACCTTCGTCTTAAATCAGTTCAATCAGTTCATTGGAGTCACAGCTCAGCTCGGTCCATCGGACCGTGCCTTCGGCGAGGCAACCGGGTGGCCGACTCCACTCAGCCGTTGGGGCCAACTCTGGTGACTCAGCCGTTCAGCCCGGAAACGGTCCGGGTCTCGCGCGCGCGCGCGCGTTGCTGGAGCCCGATCGACCCTGGGGCCTGTGCCTTCGAGCTGCAGGAGGGTGGAGTCGTCAAAGTCACAGGCCTCCTGCAGAGAACGAAGGTGAAGAACAAACACTTGGAATAGGTTGATGATTGATGTGTTGTGTTTGGGAAGTCAGAAGATGCATTATGGGACATGTATGCGCAACGGTGTGCAACGCACATCTCAGATGTGCTGCAGAGGTTTTGGGGGTATACGCCACCAGCAGAAAGTATTGCCAGGTATGACCCCAACAGCAGTGGCATTCAGGCATCGCCAGGTTGGTTGACACCGTCGGTCTCTCGGATAGCGGGTCTGTTGTCACCGGTGATTCTTGCCAAGGTCAGATGTCCTAAGGAGCCACAGGATTCTGTTCCAACTGGAATTGCAAAGAGGTCAGGAACTAGGATTCTGTTCCTTAAGGTCTTCTGTTCCAATGCTAAGAGGTCAAGGAATTCCGGGGCACGTGCTGCACTGCGCAGATTCTGTAATGGCTCACTCCCAAAAGGCGTAGCTGCGCAACGGTGCGCGGGCGCGGTGTAGCGACCATGCAGCTTCTGCTGGGAAGCGTCCGCCCCTTGGAGCGACCATCCAGTTTGGAGCGTCCTGAGTTTGGCCTATTTACATCTTGCCTCATCCTCCAAGAAATAAGAATTATGAGTCAGTTGCCGGGAATTAGGTTATACTCCAAGCGTCAAGAGCCCTACCCTTTGCCAGTTTCAATCGTTCCGCCGGTCCTCTGCCCTTCCAGGAATTAAGGACACAGAGGTGCATAGCAACAAAAACGCCAGCCGCATGGAGTTCGGAACCGCTTGAGCAAGAACATGCTTCGGCGGGTCTGAAATGCCCTCTTTAATGACTGTGAAGGCTTGGGATAGTACCTTGACGATCAGTGTCTCTGGACTCTGGATCTCTTGGCAATGTCCATCCATTTGGGCGCGCAGAGGTGGTGAATGTTGCTTGGACATGCGACTCTTGTGCCCTCTATGGCTTGTGGCCACCCCAAGGGCTTCAGTGAAGCAATGGAGCACCAAGAAAACGATTCTGGATTTGCTATTTGCTACTAGTAGTAAGGCCAGGAGCTCCTAGTAGCTTCTTGCTCCTAGCAGCGATGCCTTTTGTTCCTAGTAGCTGTTTGTGTGTCCAAGTATCCATGTGAACATTTGGATCAGACTTTTCTGTTCGGGAAAAAGGTGCCCGGCAATAGGGTAGTTTCTGTTTGCCAAAAAGTCGTGATGTCGTGTCATGTGCTTTGCTTCAAAGTGGAGGACTGGAAAGAAGTGGTCTAAGAAGACGTAGACCTGATCGGGAAGGTAAGACTAGCTGAAGGTGCTGGCGTCCTTTTGCAACTGCTCAAAGGCCAGTGGAATGTCTTCGACATCACTGACCACTAAGATGTTTGCTTATCAAAACAAGCAAAATCTTCAACGATCAAGGCTGGCTTCAAGTAAGGCTCCAGTTCAATACTAAACAAACGACTTTGAATGAGCACCATCTGTTCATTCAAAGAACCCGTTGCTCCGCAAAGAAAATGACCAGAATTAGACTGAATATCATGAGAAACTACTCTCTTCGGTGCTTTATCGCCTGGGAAGCCACATGAAGCCACTAAGAACCCCGCAGTCCACGGTCTCTCCTCTCACCATCGACGCGAACCGCTGCCGCCGCGAGCCGCCGAACCGCGCCGCCTAACGGGCGACATGCTCCCGTCGTAGTCGGTCCAACTGTTGGATCTTCTGCAGCTTCAGGAGTGAGTGCTCCACCTGCGCCCGACAGGCGAAGAACATCGGGCAGACAGGAATGAGCTGGGCGGTCTGGGGAAGGGAAGGTTTCCACGGCGAACCGTGTCGGTGGGTGGTCCGGGGGCGGTCTGGGGTGTGGGTAGAGGACTCATGACGGGGGCGCGCGGACGCAAATGAGGTGGGTGCATGAGTTGCATTGTTGTTGTTTTTGCGGGGCGGCATACAGCAGGTGCTGGAAATGGACCCTGAAGAGTTCGGAGAATGCCGATCGATCATCTATGGATGAGATCGATGAGAGTTCCAAGATTCTGTCGTTTTACAGGAACAAGGGCATCGCTACTAGGAACAAGAAGCTACTAGGGGCTTCTGGCATTACTACTAGGAGCGATCGGACGCTACCAGGGGCTCCTGGCTGTACTACTAGGAACAAGGACGCTACTAGGGGCTCCTGGCCTTGCTACTAGGAGCAAGGACGCTACGAACGGGGCTCCTGGCTGTACTAGGAACAAGAAGCTACTAGTAGCTATTTGCTATACTAGTAGCACTTGTTACTAGGTGAATCAACCTGAGGGATCTGAGCAAGGCTGAGAGATCTCCGCACGGTAGAACAACAAATGCATAAATATGGGCTATGGCATTGGGTAGTCATCCTCAAATAGGGAGACCGACCTCCCTTCGGCCCTGGAAGCAGGAACATAGACTAGTCTACCCAGTGGTTGGGTGTTTACTCATATCATTTCATTTCGTTGTCTCTTCTGCCAGGAATACCCTGGGAATCCTCGCAGGAAGACCCTTATCAAAGTGCTTAATTACTGGCAGGACCTGAGAAAGAGGATCGTCGTTTTTCCTCGTTTTGAGAACCTTGACCCCAACACGATTATTAGGAGTTTCGCACGGAACCCTGCAAAGATGGCTGTCGAACCTTACGTTGGGGGGGGCATGTCCGTTCCACAATAAAATCCGGTGCGGCGCCATGTGATAGATTGTTCACCAGTCACCTGCGATCTTTTTCAGCCATGCCAAGAATCCATCGAGAGCCGAAGGAAAGAACCATGCCCACGAACTCCATAAGAACCGGCCGAGACTTTGGATACATGTTCTTCAATAACACATTAAAAGGATGACTCGCTTGGACTTCTTCAGACTCCCGTTTTCCATCCCCTGACCACACCTTGTCGCTGGGATCGGCCCGGTGGGAGCGCAGGGTTACGGCGCCGCCGGCGCCGTTGCCGTGATCGCGCGCTGACCTCGGATCGAGCCGAGCGGCGGGTGATGGCTGAGCTGGATCAAATGGATTCTCCTTAGGGGTCTGGCTGCAAATTCAGGCAACACCCATGCAACATGCAGGATGTGGAGAGCATCGCTGCTAGGTTGGAGGCCATTACTACCAATGCAACATGCAGGATGTGGTGACCCCCGTTTCGACCCCCTGGAAGAAAGGAGAATAGAATTAGTCTACCGATAGGGCCAGGAGCTCTCCCGGATTAAACATACACACCCAAATAGGATGACTTTAGAGACTATGTTCCAATCACCAACCCGAAATGGGATGCTTGTAAAAAAAAGATATCAACTGATATCAAATAGAATAAAAGACACATCATGACATCATGTGTGTTTTTTCACAGTTTTTCACAATATAACAATATAGAGTATCTGTCTTTCCCAGCTTGAACACACCCCGTGGTTCCAGTTCCCGTCAGACAAGAAACGATTCATCGGATTCTGTTTTCTTTGACTTTCTTTGTAATTTTCCTGGGCTATTATTGACGTCAGGTGCTAGCCAACCATGTCACACCAAACACGTGGCAGGTGGAATACCACTGTGGGCGCCCGCCGTGTCCTGTCCTTCACTAGAAAAAATCATGAGCTTCTTGGATTTGACCATCCGAATCCGTCGGGCCTTTGACTCACAAAATGTCTGCTGAACTTGGATCGCACAATAATGTCCGTACTTGGGAATAAAAAGATGTCGATCTGGTACCATCATATACCCATATGTTGTTCACTTGGGGGTATCCCCTGCATTTAAAAAAAAGAGCCAAGGGCCAATAGCGTCAAAGGCAATCTTAGGCGAGGCAAGAGGCACGCCAAGTGGCTCGGCGGAACGCGCGGAGCGCGCCGCTCCGCGTGGTTCTTGCACTTGCAGCTGCTGCACTTGCCACTTCCACTGCGGCATCTGCTGCTGCCTCGCGCGACCGTCATGAATGGAACGTGCTGATCCACATCGTCACGAGGGTTCTTACCGGTCATTGGGTCTACGGTGCGACAGTCGGGCGGACTGGTGGTCCTAGGAATGCTGAAAAGAATGGGTTGAAATCCAGTAGTACCAGGGTTTAAGGTCCAAGGTCTCGACACTCAGCTGAATCTCAGACTAGTCACTGGGATTGCCAAAGCTGTTGCTGTTGACTCTGCCACTGCTGCAGTTCTTGCCCGACTCGAAGTACTGGAGGCACCACCTCTGGCTTCCTCATCCTGACGTGAACCGGAAAAAAAAAAAAAACTGCCGAGATGGCTCTGTTCACAGATCCCGGCGCGGCTCAAGGCCGGACGACCATCTATAGGATCAACAGCAGCCAAGGCCTTAAAGGGCCTAACAATGTCTGAATCCTTGGTTTAGTTCTGCTTTGCTTGGCAAAAAAAAAAAGACCGTCAAAGCCTCGGATGAGCTTCTCCACCCCAAACGGACTTCAATGGTCCGTTGTTTTCACGAACAACGCCCGTGGACGTTCCACGGAAGCGGGGGACCTTCCTGGGAACATGGGATCTTCACAAACCGGTGGTTGTTACGTACCCTTCCTGGAACTCACATGGAAGAGTGTGGATGGCAAACGGCCCCGAGTTCGGAAGACCATGAGTTTTCCATACTTCCAAACAGAGGGTGTTTTCCACTTCCATGTTATCAGGGAGAGTATCTTGGGAATATTCACAGCTGGGTAGTTCAGCCCGGGAAGACCATTTAGCTTTACTTTCATAATAGTTCATAGGGGGTTTTCCAGTCCAACGTCCATGGAACGTGAGTGGGAGTCTATCCTTGGATTCCAATGGGACACTGCCCTAGATTGCTATGATGCGCTGGGATCACCAGGTTGGAGGCCATCGCTATTAGGGTGCCAAGGCCCAGGTCTGGCACCCAAGTCGAGGCACCGTTTGGAGGCACCGTTCGCATGTTTGGATCCCCTGTGAAGATATCTTTGGATTTGGATCCCCGGTTTCTTCCAAAGACTTTAGCTCAAAAAATATCTTCAAACAGGGGAAAGTCGGCTTTTTTTGATCAAAGGCTTTTCTTCAAGCATCTTCAAACCATGTAAATCCCCGATCTCTAATTTACTAGAGCTATCTATAAGTGTTGCCTAAGCCACGAACATATGGGCCGGGCCCCTTGAAAGGAACGGGAACTCTGGTCCGACCAACCACCGTGGTCCGACCAACGGCCAAAGAAGGTGAAAAAAAACGAAAAAGGATTCAACCCGTGCATGAACCCAAGACTCGCTGAAGAGCTCTCTTTTGGGGGGGTACGTCTCCATAGTCTCGAAATCTAGTTGAATCAACCCAACATTCTTTACACGTCTATCCCTGAAAGAAAGGAGAAAAGGAAATCCACGTCCAGCCGATGAAATAAACAAAAACTCCTACAGTAATCCTTCAGCGTGTGCCTGACAAGGTCGTGGCCGCCATGCACCATCTTGCGGGGCGCCATGGAATGCAAGACCTGAACCGGAATCGCCGGCGCTTTTCAACTGCCGAAGTGACGCAAGTGGTCCCCTCCAAAAGAAACAATTGCCAAGAAGAACCGATTGGGTGTACTAGAATAGGGTCACCCTGACCCACTGGATTTAAGTGGATCATAGTGGATCTATTCTGTTCCATGGTGTCTTCGAGAGGTAACCCAATCTCAATACATACAGGTGTGTATTGAAAACCCATGGAAGAACGGAAATAGACCAGCCTCTCCATTGGTTGGGTGAGCACGCACCCATTCCCACTTCCAGGACTTTGAAACATTGTGTTCAATGCGGGCCTTGACACAGCGGGTGGGGTTTGCTGAAGCTGATTCTGAGGATCACGTCATGCAAACGTGAGTCACAACCTGCACATGTCTTGAATACCATGAGGAAGTATCAGTATAAGACAGTATAAGTATGAGTAAATCATTGTGATGCTTCGCAAGGGGGGAACTCAAACAACAATTCCTTGATGAGCCAAAATGCATGACATGACAGACTTTGTGTCCAAACATTCTTGGACGAATGGTGGTGCCACTGGTGGAAGAATTGCGTCATGGTAGGAAGATAAAAGTACCAACATCCATGTATATATGTTATGTTTGTACAGCCTCCATAGAACTGTACGAACCACCAAGACTGGGAATTGGTCCGTTCGAGCCTGGCTCAGGGGTTGTAACACTTATAACTTGCAACTACTAAAAGGGTGCCCTGTCAATGAAGCCATCCCAACCAATGATCAAATGCTGCATGCGTCCATGAAAGGCTTTTCCATGTTTTGCCCATACCCATCCTGCCGCGTCTGTCGAACCTTACCACGCCTTCCCAGCATATGGCCCGCAACTGGTCTCCACACGGGAGCCGAAAAGGGCCTGGTCGAAGTGATGACGTGGCGCAGTCGAACAACTCAGGCTCCGCAACCAGGCGCCCAAAGAAACCGCTTTTCTGTGACGGAAAAAACATCGGAATCAAATGGTACATTGGGAATGATGTGTACAAATGCAAGAGCTTTAATGGACAAAATGTTTTGGACAAAGAACATGTTACATTTGGAGCGGTTAGGTTCTTGTCTGACTGTGTGAGCCTACTGGGTTGTGCAACCATACCGTACCAGTGCCTAGTGTAAGCCTCACCCGGACCTTCTAGATGACAGGTCTTCCTTTTCATAGGTGGGCCCATGGTCTCCCTGCCTCCAAGTTTGTGTGTGTAACATCTGGTTGAAGGTTTCAACTCACTTGGTTTCAACTCACTCGCCAGTTGAGATCAATCATCTCAAGTAAAGATTGAACACCAAAACAACTGAAACCACCACCCAGAACATGCTACATATATCTGGGGGGTCTATGCCAATGGAATTGTGTGCACCTGTTTGTTCACCTGTTTGGGTGCAAGTGATCAAGAGCCGTCTCTTGAGCCGTCTCGGCGCGACGTAGCCAGCCGTTGCGCATGGCCTGGTCAGGGGCGGTGACCACCTCCAGCTCTGAAACGATTTGTTGGGAGCCCCTGGCTGAGACGAGCACCAAACTTGGCTCAAAAACCGCCCTAGGGCCCTAGAGTTCCAATGATTACAGGACAAAAATGCCAATATATGTGGCATTTGGTGGTGATGTGCCCACATTGCGGTCCTTGCATGTGGGTCCGCGTCTTCAGACCGGTCAAAAAAGCGCGTTCAAGCCAACAAGCAAAACAAACAACAATGACAAACAGTTGAGATAAATCACAAAGGCATTGTTAGGCCAGTTCTCTGTTTTCGACCTCGACGCGCAGCTTGGCTTTGTCCATCAAAATACCCGTTTTCCGCCACTCTTAACTCAATAACCTCCATGACTGGGTGGTCATCAAGTGCCTCCTGACTTCCCCAAACCCCCACCATCCAAAGGATAGACAGAGGTATTTGATGAAAAGCATCACTCTCCCCGGGAGGCTGCAACAGTTGCAACCGGCCAAGGTAAGTTTACAGTCGAACATGCCGGGTTGGCGCAGGCCATCGAACAGTCAGTCCTAGCATGCAAAGAGACTGCTCACAGCAGTGTGGGAAGTGTTCCATCCGCACTCGGATCACTAACATGGAATGGAAGATATGGAAGTGGAAAACCCTCCGTTCGTAAAGGAAAGTAGTCTTCCAAGAGACCATTTTCCACTTCCATGTTAGTCAGTCAGAGTGTGGTTCTTGTGGTTTTCAACTTTGGTGGGTGCATCAACCAATAATCCTAGCGCTCACTGCGCTCACTGCGCTTGGAGGCCCAATGCAAAGCTCAGCGCTGGGTGGAGATGAAGTCGTTGCTCGCAGGACTCCACGACAAGCGGTCTCCGCATGGAAGTTGTTTCGACAGAATCGCTTGGCTGAAAATGGGTTTCGACCTCTCAGCTATATATATATATAGCCACTGGCAAATCCCTAACTCAGCGTCTGTGGCAATCTCACAAACGTTCGACTTGAAATTGAAAACCTTCGCCGTACGAGCTGTCTTCACACGTTCTTTTCGTCGAAGTTGTGCTCTTGGGAAAAAGCAACAACAACAACAACAAGGTACAAAAAAAACTGCAGCCCTGTTACAACATATCTTGATCCTTTGTCTCTACAAAGGGGTGGAAACAAAATCTGCAGCCCTGTCGTTGTTTTTGCTATCGCCGCTGTTAGCGACCCCAGAGGAAATCGCGATTTTATGGTGCTGTCAGGTTGATGCTTCCTCGTTGATGTATGGTGGGGTGGGGTGGGGCATGTTAACGTTCGCTTGCACTTGCGTCACGAAGTTGATGCTTCGTGGTAGATGTTGGGTGGGGTGGGGTGGGGCATGTTAACGTTCGCTTGCACTTGCGTCACGAAGTTGATGCTTCGTGGTTGATGTGGGGTGACGCAAAACGCGTTGATCAATATGTCCGCAGTTTTCAGTTTCGGTGGAACAACCGAGGAAATTTGCTTGAGGCGTTGGCCCGAACGTGGCCGCAAGTGTAAGGAAAATACACCTGCAAAACGCATGTGCGCCAAAAAAAGAGTGCACTCTCTGCTCTTCCCCAATCTAAATTCCACCTTACAAGTGCTGACCCTTGTGAAAAATGGGATGAAAGCACATATGATCCAAACTCTCCCAAATGAAAAAATGAAAAAAAAGGGAGGTGTTGAGCACTGTCCACTTTGGCAATGTGCGAATCGCACTGGGTCACTATTAGCGGCGGTACCTTGTTTTTTGACCCCCCCCGAAAACAAACAGCCAACATGTACCTTTACCGGTAGTGGCAGTGCTTGTACTAGTGCTAGTACTAGTGGTACTAGTACTAGTAGTAGTCGTTGTCGTTGTCGTAGCAATCGTAGGAGGTGGAGGAGTAGTAGTAGTAGGAGTAGCAACCGGTCCGCTAAGCCTCTGTAAAGCTCTACCGCATCCTAGAGACAAAAACTGCAGCCCCGTTGTTGTGTTTTGGACCCCCCCCTCAAAAGATGTTGTTGTCTCTACCCCCCCCAGAAAAAAAAACTGCAGCCCCCTTTTTTTTTTTTTCCCCCCCCCCCCGCCGGAACAACACCTCAAAAAACATCAAAAAACAAGAAACTGACCAACCAAGACTTGAGAAGTCCAGCTACTAACATCTCTCCAAACCTTCGACCCTATCCCTAACAGTGTCCCTTTGAAATCCCTGACTTGCAGCAGCAGCATGTGACCCCTTTGAAATCCCTGACTTGCAGCATGTGACAACTATGTTGGGCAGCTGTTTTTGTCTCTACCACCAACAACAACAACATTCTGGCACAACAATTTTGCCACTGCCTGGCTCTGGAACCATGTCTTTCTGGTTGGTCTATAGGTCGATTGGACGGTAACTCCGAATTTCTTACTGAATTCCGATTGTCAGAACGTCCACTGGCAGCCTTTCTCACATGATTCCTTATCTGGAGGTTAGCCTTTCTAACTAGAAGCCAAAGCAGGAAGGTACCCTCGCTAAAGCCCTAACCCTCAGTAGCAGCAAATTCCACGTAAGGCTAAGCCGTTTGAACCCTACTTGCAGAACAATTTAGAGTCGTCCCAAATCCCTTTACTTGAACGTACTAGTAACAAGAAGCTACTAGTAGCTCCTGGCATTACTACTAGGAACAAGAAGCTACTAGTAAGAAGGGCATCAGGTCCTCCCAAATCCGTTTATTTGAACATCAGTTTGAGATTGGTTTGCAATAGCACGCTTACCAAAGAAATCCAGTTTCAGACTCACATCTTTGGCTTTTTGCTATAGAGAATAACCCCATATTAAGGCTAGAGTCGGATAGAGTCGTTGAGCCGTGGAACAGCTGCATCCAAACGGTCATTTCCCCTTTCACCCATCTTTGTTTGATTCTGTTCTTCCAACAACTCCCTAAACACTCGAGATACTTCACTTCCCCTGGGCTTGTGTACTACTCTTGAAGAATTGTTTGGAGCAATGATCTCGATGAGTTTAATAAGGGTGTTTGCGAAAGGTTTTCAGGTCAGAGTTTCAGCAAACAAGCAAACCTCAGAAGAGGTTATGCAAGGATCTGAAAGGGCAGCAATAGCAGAACACAAGAAAACTAATTAATCAATTTGATAAACTATAAACAGAACATCCAGAAATAGAATCCTCTGCGAAAAAAAAGAAACTGTTGATTATTCCCACCCACTAAACTGTTCAGTGCGTGGGAATAATGTAGCGAAAACGTGTCATAATTCCCGTCCACTTGACTAATTGGGATTCGACATTGTCCCATCAAGCTGAAAAGGCGTTCAACAGCATGTGCGACTAACTTTGCAATTTGTCAAAGCATTCTATTGTGGGATCTGGATCCATTTTTTTGCTGACCCACATGTCAAAAAGGAGACGCGATCTTCAGATCATCTGGCCCATGCCACCGGAAAAACATCCTCTTGTTCCAGGGTTTTGGACAAAGTCAGACGAACAAATCGACTGATTGCGATCATGGCACACTGGCAACTCAGATCTGCGCGCTGTTTAAAAAAAGATCGAAGACGCGTCCCGGTGTCCCAGGTGTCTACGAAAACCCGTGTTGATCCAGGGCCACATGATGAAGGTCGATTGATGAAGTCTTACCAAATGATCGAAGTTTCATTGAAAATCTCTCATATCTCTCCCACACTTCCCAACCAGGTCTGCCACACTCGGGTTTCCCCACGTGGTGAATCGGTGGCAAATCGGCCGATCCCTGCAATTCACCATTCTCTAGTTCAAAAAGATCAAACATATTCAAAGCATTCCCCGTGTTCATCTTAACCAATCAGCACCTCTTAAAATTCCAAAGACACTTCTTTTTGATTCAAAAAACACTTCTTCACCCACCTGGACTTTTGTGACAAAAAACACTGCCCTTCCACCCCTCCACTCCACCCATCCGTAGATCTAAACATATCTAAAACATACCTCCCCCGCCCCCCCGCGGCGCCCCCTTCTCCGCTCCGCTCCGCTCCGCTCCGCTCGTTCCCCGGCTCCTCGCTGCGGCGCCATCGCCTTGCGCAGCGCCTCGCGGAAGGCGCTGCCGCGCCACGGCGGCGCCGCGGCCTGGGTGGAGTGGCGGTGGTAAAACGGAGAAAATCGGGGAAGGTATAGGTATAGACAGACTGTATAGGTATAGGTATAGGTATATAGGTATAGGGGTGGTAGACAGTATAGATCTTTGGGTGGAGAAATGAATTGGCACCTGGCATGATGTTGGAAGTTCCACTCCTGGCTGGTTCTTGGGCGGGTTTCAAGATCTTGTTTGTTGTAATGGCATTGTTGTTTAGTTGATCCATGTTGCGACATCTTTCAACAAGCCCTCCAAGATGAGTGCTGGGAGGTCTCCGTCGGTCTGTGGAGACGAGACGAATCGATCACAACGGTTGACCTTGCAGAATCTCACATGACCAAAGCACGTGAAGTTCGAAGCGATGGACTTGACATGTCGATGAGAATCGACAGGAGATAGGACCACTTTAAAGCGAAAAAGTGATGATCTTTATGATTGTACAACCTATCATGCAGACTCAAATACCCAGGACTTTTTCGCGACGTCCTGAGACTCTGATCTTCCCCGTCATCGCGACATCTGACACTCCAGCTACGTCTTCCCGTCTTCGCTCCGAACCTTGGCATCCAGTGCTTTGCCCCGCAAACGCAGCCGCACGGTCAGCAGCCGTTGAGACCCGTTCAGCTTGTAGACCTCAAAGGGTAGCGTGCCTCGGATTACAACCAGCAGTCGTTTTTTCTCAATAGAGTAAAACCAGTTCAACGCGGAAAAAATACTGTAGACTCTTGGGGGAAGGCTCATGAATCATGGTTCTGTCATGCAGTTCTGTCATGCAAAGGGTTGCTTTTGTTTGTACATCAAGAAACCATTGGAGAAACCGAATGAGGCTGCGCAATCATCAGTTCGATTTCTGGTGTGAATAGCTGATAGCAGGGTAAGTTGGTCATGCCCTCTCAACGAAAACAATTCATTCCAGTCCGTTCGTTGAACGTTGGTCTGCTGGAACGACTCCTTGCGGTTTGGAAACACCTTTATGTCAGAAAATAAAGGGTCAGCCAGGGCCAGCGAGCACTGAACAACAGATTGAGATATTGAGCAAACATAAATATGGCCTCCAACCTACTTGCGATGGCCTCCCACCTAGAAGTAATGGCCTCCAACCTAGTAGCGATGGCCTCCAACCTATACTAGCAATGGCCTCCAACCTATACTAGCGATGGCCAGAACATGGGCAATCTTCGCTCGCCAGCAGTATTCCCCCACCTCCAGGTTGCCACAAGCGCCGTCTTCCTGAAAGCTCCGAGTGGTGCAGTCTGTGCGGGAAGACGGCGATTGGGGGCCAGCTTTGCACCCTGGTTGAGGACAACTCGGGTCAGGTCTATATACTTGTAATATCTTGTAATTAATATACCTATATAATATAAGTTATCTTATTAATTCGTTTGGTCCGCCTCGGCCCGGTAATAACCGCCTCTCAAAAAGCCTTCTAGCAAATAATTGAAAGATTTGGGTACAACTTCCCCCCCCCAAATAGTTTGGTCCACCGTGGAGACATCTTTTGGCAATACTAACTTTTCTTCCCTCTTTAATCTTTATTTAATGTCACCAATCCCTCATCCCATGATCCTATTGCCATTCAACGTCAACTCCAAGTAAATTTCATGAAACTTATTGTTCCTGCTGGATCATTGTTGATCCATGTTTTTTGGCATTTAGCAGTTTGCCTATGGCTCTTCCTCCATATCTTCAGCCCACCGAAGTCGAAGGCAAAGTTGAAGCCGCCTTCGCAACATCCTCTGGAGCCGAAGTCAACATGGTCGAGGTTGGAGGCAAGGGTGAAGCCGCATTTGTAGCCTCCTCCAAAGCCAAAGTCACTGGAACTGAAGTTGGGGGCAAAGTTGAAGCCTCCATCACAACTCCTGCCAAAGAAGAAATCATCGTTCATTCATCAGCTGTAGCCGCCATAGGTCCATAGGTTCACCTGGACGACCAGCAGTCACCGACTCTGCAGCAGGAGTTTTTCATTGCCTCATCACCACCTCGAATGCATCTCAATGCTTCCGGGGCCCATCATGAGCATCTCATTTCTGCTGACCGATTCGCCGCAGATTCCCCCAAAATCACCCAGAATGCAAAAACCACTCCTAGAAAATGCTTAGTAAAATAGTCTGCAAAAACCCTACCCAAAACATCATCTCTCATCATCTCTCCATTTCTTATGACCACAATTAATTTGGTCCTCGCCGGGTGGGGAGACAATTCTCCACCACAACATATACTGTTCCACCACACAGATATTCTGTTGTCCGTTCCCAATCTTTCTCCACCACCTTCCCCTTCCTCATAGAGAAGTCCGTGCCCCTCATAAGTCCGTGCCTTCATGTTCCTATGCTGCTGAACACCATCCTATGCTGCTAAACACCAGCTCATCCCGACCGAACTAGCCTGATG
Source organism: Durusdinium trenchii (assembly GCA_963970005.1). NCBI lineage: Eukaryota > Dinophyceae > Suessiales > Symbiodiniaceae > Durusdinium > Durusdinium trenchii. Next base: position 135,842 of record CAXAMN010008336.1, read on the forward strand.
CAGTTGCCTAAGCTCCCGACTCATTCCGGTGAGCTGAATGAAAGCTCATCCCCAACCAAACAGCCCTCGTGCCTCTCAGCTTCATCATCCTCATCTCCCCCTCATGAAGAATTTTAAGTCTTTGGAAGAGATGTAATCTTCGGGACCCCTCCTTTAGTCTTTGGGATCCCTCCTTATGAAAGTATTGGTCTTTGGGATCCCTCCTCATTGGTCTGTGGGACCCCCCCCTCATGAATAGATTGTGAAGTCTTGGAGGTCCCTCCTTACCCAAAAAAAGAAACCTTCTAGGGGGTAGAGACCGGGTAGGGGGTGTTTATTAATCCTATGTTCACATTAATTACAAAGAAGTCTAATGAATTCGATGTGTTTGAGGTCTCCCTTTTGGAATCACAACGATTGACCGTCTCCAGGATCAACTCCAGGCGACGGAGTGTCTGTCCTCGAGCTCCTCGGACTCCGAGTGTTCATCGTCTCCAAGCAAAGACCAGCCTCCAGCCTGGTTGGGGCAAAGCTTGGCGGCATTAGGCATTAGGTCTTAGAGTGGGCCTCAAATTCTATCCGCTCAAGGATGACTAGACTAGATGTTAGATGTTTTCCCAGACCCGGATCTACACAGCCAACCTTTAGGCATTCGACCGACCTCAGGTGGCGCTAACTCTTTTTTAACAAGATGTTGTCGTACCTTCACAGGCATTCTCAAGATTGTTGTATTGACCTGCTTGTCACCATCAAGATATTTGAGCTCTTGCTCGGCCCAAAGGTCCACTTCATGCAGCGGCTATGCAGGCTCTTGCACAGGAAGGCTAAGCTCAAGTGGACGAGACTGGCATGCCACTCCCATCAAGTGGCTGCACGCACAGGATGGTCCCTGATGTTCTGGCAGTAAAAGTGCCCTGTTAAATACTCAGTGACACACACACATATATCTTGAGCATCTTTGTTGAACCTGTCTTGTGATCCATCTGCCCTTGAATGTATTGTGATGCATGGAGATCAAGGACAAGGAAAAATGCAGACATGCTAAGCTCGACGATCACGAACCCTCTGTATCAACAATCACTCTACTTAGGTGATCAAATGCCGCGTCTTTTGTCAAAAAAGGACTCATTGGATCCTGAACCCACACGTTGATATGTGCAGCCTCAGATGAGCACGTGGCGTCTCTCCACAGTGACGACGCACAGAAAAGGGGGGGGAAGGGCAGAGTGGGAGGGCCACGCAGGCAAAGCACTCACGACACTTCCGGCGCGACGGTGCTTCGTCCAGAGTCGCCGGTGCTGGTGATGTGGTGTCAGTTGTGGGAGACTCTGGAAGTCTGTTGTTTCCGCACCAAAATCCGACCATCCAATTCTGCATAGACTGCTTGTCCATGTCATATCCAGGTTACAGAAGAGGAGCCACCCACGGCTGTCATACAATGATACCACAGGTTCCGTTCATCGTTTTCCAACTCCGCCTATCATAGGCAGTTTCAGGGTCAAGGTTGACAGCCAATGCTGGACTATCAACGTTTGGAAAAGCTCAGCCCATACAAAGTACAACCAAAGTACATAAGTCAACAAAGGAGTGCAAGCGTGATGAAGTCCGTTTGAGTGTAAGTCCTTTCCCAAGATCCCTTAGTACGCCTCTGGCTTAACCCTTGTTTCAGACGGTCGAGTCGCTTGGGTTGTCCAACGAAATAAACCAAGCGACTGCATTCACATCATCGAATGTGTTCCTGCACTGCCGGAAGAACCCAAAAACCACATGGCCTCCTGGTGCTGGTTGTAGGGGCACGGGAGTCCAAAGCCCGCTGCGCAGGCCTTTGGCAGAGAAGATCCGAAACCAAAGTTATATATATATATACATACTATATACTGTATATACATAGAGACTGGCTCAAGCCATTTCTGCTCAAGAGACAGCGCCTTTCTACTTGCCACGACGTCTTCTACGGCACTGGCGCTTCGCCCCTCCTACACGTCTTCCTGCCGGCCACCCCTGAAGAGCCCTTTGGCACCTGGCATTGCGCTCGGGCATGACGTGGATGCGGGCATATCAATGCTGTGGCAAAGCCGGATGTCATAACTGGATCTGGGAGGACCGCATTCAGGCCCACTTCACTTGCCGCCTCTGTGGCACTCCGTGGAAGAAGCCTCAGCATGGCTTTGCACCAGCTCGAGACGATCGCCCATCCACCTGGAGCAAACACCGCTCTCCCAGGGTGTCACCGCCTCCGGGTCTCAACACGCAAAGGCCGCCCCGCTCGTCCAAGCTTCAGAAGACAGCATCCGAGATCCTTGCACCGGCATGGGACTCGCTGGATGAGGCCCTCAGGACCAAGCTCACACAAGTGGGCATCACCCCTATCCAGAAGGTTGTGGAGCCGGACTTGACAGATGTCCTTAAGGAGAATCTGGCCAGTCTGCCAGCTCCCGTCAAGGAACTGGTTGAGAAGATCACCAAACCTCAGCCCGAGACGGAAAAGGACATGGCGACCAGGCTTAAGCAGCAAGTTACCACCCTGCGGGACATCTCTCAAAAGAAGCAGCTCCTGCAGCAGAAGATCGACAACACCAAGAAGCACTACCAAGAGCTTTTAGAAGAAATGAAGTCTCTGCAGAGCAAACTTGAGCAGGAACAGGCATCTCTCAACACCATCAGCACGGCCTACCTCACCAAGGTCAGTTCCTCCCAGGCTGAAATGCCTCTCCAACCTCTCGAAACCGGGATGGATGATTCTGTGCCCGCCGCAGTGGCAGGCTTCATCAACACTCTTGGAGTCAGCCTCACTCAGGAACAAAAAGACCAGCTGCATGTCATGCTCAAACGTCCTTCGGTTGATGCGGAAGTCACAGACGAAGAAGCAAAACGCCGAAAGACAGAACTTGGCAACACAGCGTCGTGTGGGTAGCCCTTTGCTGTCATTGGCATCTCCGGGTTTTTCTCTTTCACATCGGGAATTTCTGTCATGCATTTCAGTACATGACATGGGGCCTTCTCAACTGGCTTGCAGGGGACATGCACTCTCAGTTGATCCTTTGCTTTCAGGCTCAAGATCGGGCCTTTCTTCATTTGGGGCGGGCTATGGTCCGTGCAGACAACCCTTGAGGAAACTCAAGGTTTTTGGAGGGGCTCAAACCTCTCACGAGGGTCAGGGCGACTGGGCAGCAGGGGCACCGTGCTCTTCTACTTCAGAGCAGCTCCCCAGGGAGACTGCTGTCTACGGGACCTCAGCTGTCCAGTCTTTGGCCCGCCTCCTCAACATGGAGGGAGAGGATGACCATCCCTTCACTTTTGAACAGAAAACTCTTTTTGATCTTTGCAGTACAGACTTGACCACTTCGTGTCAACGCAATGGCAGAAACCCTACTCTGCCCAGGGGGCATCAGCTTCTCATGGACCTCAAGCGGATGCAGAACCTCATTCAAAGCCACCTCAGTGTTCCTGGGGAAGTGGACCACACAGTGGCTAACATTTTTGTCGTCTCTCAGTGCCTCACTTGCATCCTGCAAAACCCCAGGAACCTCTGCTATGGCAATGCACCCTGGAGGTGCTGGTGCTGGACCGGGGCTTTTGCAGATGATGTCGCCCAAGCTTGGGGCCACACTACCAAGGCGGTGCGCCATTATCTGTCCGAGAACGAGCCACAGCTTCTCCCAAGTCTACCGGGCATGCAGCACATTTGGGCCCAGTTTGACCAGGACCAGCAAGCTGATGCTGTGGACTTCCTCCACGCCTTGTGGACCTACTCAGGCAGTTCCTTCTTTGCTGGGCGCTTCTTCCATCGCAGTGAGAGGGGGCACACTGAGGAGCGGGAACAATTTCCCTTGAACTTCATCTTTCCGGATGGAGATGGGCCGCTCACCTTGGATACCCTGGTCAACTTTTGGGCCGATGAGGGTCAGGGCCAGTTCTTGTACGGCTCCCCAGGGGGAGTGGTGATCAACCTCCAACGCTCCACCTTGCAAGAGGGCACTTGGACCAAACATCACCGTGAGCTTGAGATCGACACCAAGGTCAATCTGCCCTTTTCTGAAGATGGATTTCATGTCCACATGGCCAAGTACCATGTGGTGGCCTTGGTGCTTCATCAGGGTGCCACTCACGAGAACGGGCACTACCAGACCATACTGGCCATCGACAACATCTACTGGCTTGCTGATGATGGGACCTTCCCATCTCCTCTCCCTCAACTCACTTCTCAGCAACGCCGAGAGATCTCTCAGATCTGGCTCGTAGCTGCTCCTACGGATGAATTGGTCCCGGACACAGCTATGGAAGTGGCCGAATCCCTACCGAAGAAACCGCGCTCTTGCCACGAGACTCTCCACATCACCTTCAGCAACATCACCTTCTTCGGGAAAAAGGTCCAAGATTGGGTCTGGTCACAAGGCGACACCATCATGCTCTTCCAGGAAACTCACCTCCAAAGGAAAGCCCTGGACACCACTCTGCAGTACTTCAACTGCCGGGGCTGGAAATGTCATGGTGTGGAGGCTGAACCTACAGGCAACGGAGGCGCCACCGGGGGCTTTCTCACCTTGTTTGCCACCAGACACCTCATCCATCACGTCCACACCTACACCAAGCAGGGCAATGGTTGGACAGCGCTGGTCATGCAAAGAGAGGGCCTGGAGATCTATCTCATCCAGCTCTACCTGCGCACCGGGGAACCGCTTCAATCCCCGCTCAATGCCGATCTCCTGGGGCAACTTTTGCAATTCCTTGACCACCTTCAGGCTCCTTTCATCATTGGCGGTGATTGGCAGACAGCTCCTGAAGACCTGGCGGCCACCACTATTCCCAGCAAGTTCAGGGCTCAGATCTTAGCTACGCCAGGGCCGACCACCTTGCAGGGCAGTCAACTGGACTTTATCTTGGCCTCCACTTCTATCGCCTCAGCTCTTCGTTTGGAAGCCGATTGGGAAGTCCCATGGAAGCCACACTGTGCCCTAGCTCTCCAATTTGACTGTGCTCAAGCAGCGGTTGCGGTACAACAACTTCAACGGTTTCCGCCCATCACCCGGAACTATCACCCCAAGCATCTCTGGACCAGCTTCACAGAGGAGGATGGCCCCTTCCACATCCTCGGACAGACCATCACGGGCCTAGGCTCCGACCTAGCCCGGTGGGCCACTCAAACCGAGAAGTACCTCACCCAGCACTTGACCAGGCCTGTTACTGGCCGCGGATCCCAGATCCATTTGCGTCTGGCCCCTCTTGCCAGCTCCACCAAACCGAGAGTCTGGAAGAAAGGAAGTGCTGCTTTTTGGGAGAAACTTGGCATCAAGATCAACCTGGCACAACATGGCCGCTACCCTGGTTTGCTTCAAGATCTCAAGGACATGGCCACGAGAATCACACAGCATGCCTCCCAGGACTTGGATTGCCACAGCTTTGAGGAACGGTTGCTCCAGTGGATCTTTGGTGGAGACCCGGATCCTTCTGACCTCCTCCAACGTGTCCAACATGAGCTTCAACTTGCTCAAGAGCAACTCCTCAGTGCCACCAATCATGAATTCAGGGAATGGCTGGAAAAGGCCCATGACAAAGGTCTCAGAGGACTCTTTCGCAGCCTGCGTCAGAAGGACCATGCCTGGCAACGTCCCTTTCAAGACTTGCCATCCACCTCTCGCACCCACGCCAGGGAACAGCAATGGGGCGACATTTGGATCCCGCGAACTGAACCTTTGCCAATCAGAGGCCTACCTGATCTCAAGCGTGCTGCCCAAGCACAGGCCCAGCAGATCAAGGCCATCGATTCCAGTCTTCTTCAGAAGTTGATGCGACGACTCCCCAACAAAGCAGCGGGGCCGGATGGCATCTCCTATGACTTTCTTCGCCACCTTCCCTACCCTGCGGTGGAAAAGCTGGCCAGTCTCCTCACCGAGATGGAACAGGAAGCCGAACTACCTCTACAGCTGAGGCATACCAACATTGTCATGATCCCCAAGAACGAGCGCATTGAGCGGCCTATCGCTCTCACCTCTTGCATCTACCGGCTTTGGAACAGCTATCGCAAGCACGATCTTCACAAATGGCAGCTCGGCCTGGACAAGGACATGCCATGGGATCATGCACGGCCACACAAAGACTGCCTCTCCATTGCAGTTGGTCGAATGCTCAAAGCTGAGATTGGCAAGCACCAGGGCATTCACACCGTCACCTGCCTTGCTGACCTAACTTGCTTCTACGACACGGTGCAGTTGGATCATCTCATTGAGCCCGCCATCGAGCTGGACTACCCTCCGCTTCACCTCAAGCTTGCTCTGGATCTCTACACGGGCCCCAGGCTGATCCAGGCAGAGGGCATTGCTGGTGATCCCAAGTACTATGAGAAGGGCATCCTCCAGGGATGTCCTCAGGCCCCAGCAATAGCCAAACTGGCGCTTTATCGTCCACTTCGTGCCCTTGTTCTTGAACACCCGGCCGTCCTACTTCAGACATGGGTGGATGATGTTTCCTTCGACATCAAAGGCACGGATCCGGACTATGTTGCAAGAGAGGCGGTCTTGGCCTTCCGCACTCTGCAAGCCAACCTGGCTGCGGAGGGTCTCAAACTCAATACTGAAAAGACTGGCTTCATCACCAGCAGCAAGGAATCTGCCAAGGCTTTGGATGCCCTCCTCAGGCAAGATGATCCCAAGCACCACAACATCCTCCGTGACCTGGGCATCGATGCCACCAACTCCAGGCGACGACGCATCACCCAGATCAAGAAGCGCTTCCTCAAGGGCCGAGGGAGAGTTGGGATCATGCTTCGTCTCAAGCTGGGCATGACCACCAAGTACAGGCTCCACCGGGGAGCTATCCACCCCGTGATGTCCTGGGGCGCTCAGGCAAATGGGCTGGCTCCACAACGTCGCCAACAACTTCGGGTCCTGGCTGCCAGAGGTCTCGGCCTCCAACGCTCTGGCTCAGTCGATGTTGTCTTCGACATCCACTCCGACAAGAGTGACCCCGGCGACTCCATCATCTTGCAACACATCCACACTGTTTGGAAGGTCCTGCATTCCTTTGATGACAGCGCCAAGAACCTCTTCTGGATTAGCTGGAACTCAGCACTTGATCTCCTTCTCAAGGCTAAGCATCGCTGGCAAGTTGTCACAGGGCCCCTTCAAGCCCTGCAGGCCTACCTTCTGGACTACGACTTCGACATCTCCAACGGCAAGCTCTGGAAGCGAACCGGCTACGGCGGCATCCCTGATTGCACCATTAGCCTGGAAGCCCTGTGGCCTGAAATTCTTCACAAGTTGACTGAGGAATTCCACTGGCAACGCTTGCTGCGCCTGACCAGGTATGAGGGCTGCCACGACTTGGAAAGGAAATTGGACTGGTCAGTCAGCAAAACGCTCCAGAAGATGACGAGTGAGAAGATTGCCATCGGCATCCGGGCCCTACATCAGGGCACGCTGCACGGGCAAACTGGCAAGTGTCCTCTTTGCGGAGTGGAGCTGACTTTCATCCACCTCCTTTGGGAGTGCAGCTTCTGGGAAGGAAGAGTTCAGCCTCTGCCAGATCAATGGCGAGACCGCATACAAGCCAACACTGAGCCCGAACTCTGGAACCGGGGGATGACTCAGTCCATCTTCTACATCCAGGATGGCGGTATGGCTACTTTCTCTGGTGAAGGACTCTGGGCCGATCTGGAAGCCTGCAGCCTGCCTGCTGGTCATGCGGTCTCACTGGCTGTGGCTCCTACCTCCCGAGACCCTCGGCATCGCCGGTATGTTTTTGCCATTTGCATTCATCAGGTCTTCACCAAAGAACGTGTGGCATCTTTGACTGGCATCTGTCCGGGCAAGGCTACCAGGCTCAGGGCTTTGTTCTATGGATTGAAGCACCTCTCCCTCCACATCAGGGACAAAGTCCATGTGGCCGTTTTTCAGCACTCCATTTGGAAGAAATGGTCCTTCATGCCGGCTCATGATCATTTCCCAGACCTCAGCGCGGGCTTGGAGCATGAAGACTTTGATCAAGTCCGCCTCCTCCTTTTCAGCCGACGTGAGATGGACTCCAACCTCAACAGGAAGGCCTTTCAGCAGGACACACAGGCGAAGGCCACTCAAGCTGCACTTCTTGCCAGGCCAGAAGAGATCATTGACTTACAGAAGCACATTGATGAAGACACACGAGATGTCCTCAGTGTCGCAGGCAACAGGATGAACATCCTCCTCACTTGCAAAGAACACTTTCTACACAACAAGTCAGCCATGGCGGACAACTCCAAGATCCCCATGGTCCAGCAGAAGAAGGATCTTTTGGCCTGCTTCCTCAAAGACCCCCAGGCACATGGCCACCAATGGGAGGTCTACAGATCAGGAGTCCGATGCAGCCTCTGTCGAGTGCGATTTCACACCAAATCGTTGATCAAGGAGCTTCAGGATGGCCTCACTGCACCTTGTGCCCAGGCGGTGCCCTGTCAGACCCAGAGGAAGACCCGTTTTGAGATCATTCACGATCTCCTGGAGTCCCAAGGGGAGGCCAAACCGGGCACACACCACCTGCGGTTGGAGAAAGCGTACTTACGCTGCAACCTTTGCCGCTCCTACGTGCTGGCTAGGGCAGGAGAGGACATTTTCAACAGGTTCCTGGGGGAGGTTTGCCATCATGGCCCTCTAGCGAGCGATCGCTGGCATGGTCACTCTACGCACCAGATGCATCGGACTGGGAACACGGTTGAATGTCAGAAGTGCCATGCACGCACCAGAGTGCAGCAAGACGTCATCCTCCTCACCGACAAGTTGCGCAGAAGATGTCCCACGACTACATCTCTTGACATAAGGTCAATGTTGGCATGAGCCCAACTCGTGAGCTGCAGCAAAAGAGCCGGACAAAAAAAAAATATATATACATAGAGAGAGAGAGACAAAGAGTTATAGCTAATAATGTAGGTTGATATATAACTATAACTACTATATTTAACACCAGGGTTGTGGATGCGGACCAGCACTTTTCATCTAAATCAACAAGTTGAACGATGCATTCAAATGCTGGTCAAAAACCGGGTCTGACGTGTTTGCCTGACACGAAAACCAGCGGTCACCAAAAGCCAAACAATCGATGGGTCTTATAAATCCATCTTTCACGGTGCACAGGAATCTCACTTTCGATCGATTCGGGGGGCACGTACACGATTCTGATAGAAGGGCACCAATGAAATGTCGACATGAGTCTGAGTATCATCATTCTGACATATTCTGACCAAATAATCCAAATATATATATATACAATATATAATCAGTATATTATATAATTGTATAATATTATATATAGACATGGACATTCTAAGGGAACACAATTGTGCGATCTAATTATCTAATCTACGGTTTGCTCATCAACTGGACCCACATGAGCATATGTTATCCATCTCTCCCTGTTTTCTGTCCGCCCACCCACGACACCGCTCGCCACTTCAACCCACCTCGGCGAGCGCTTGCCAAAGCCTGGATGACCAGCGATGTGACAGCCCCGTTGACATCCCCCGGTCAATCAGAATGAAGGGGATGCCGAATCCGGTCGAATTCGATCCGGTCGAATGAAGGGTGTGGTTTTTGGAGGGATACCAAGTGGGTGGGTCGACGTGAGTAATGCCCGAGGCCTTCTCAATAAATATGATCTACTTATATCTACTTGTAACTTAGTCTTACTCGTGTCTGCAACAAATATTGGTCGAAGAGTCTAGTTGAGAGCATGGACATTTGTCCATCACTCCATGTTGTTCCTGCAAAACATGGGAGCACGCTTCCAATCACCCACTTTGATCTAATCTACAAGCACTCCAACCTAGCCATGACATGATCATCATGATCTAGGCAAAAGGGTTCCACCTAAAAATGACAGAACCGTGCAATGTAGGATCCTGAATGACACTCCTTTGACGAAGACCACAGTCGCAGTCGCAGTTGTCTTCACACCCCATCCCGTGTCGCAAGTCACGTGCCTTAAGTCATCGACCAGGCTTGAGATCTTCTGAAAGTCACCGTCCGTCGCTGCGGCACGGTAGCGTCGACCGCCGCGGTCGGACCCGTCGTCGACCCGGTCGAACAGGGGATCTGCGGTGGATCGGGTCGTGGGTGATCCGGAGCGCGGCAGCTCAGGGTGTTGACCTTCATCACACAAGCTCTTGGCTATTCGCATCCATTATAGCCATTCCATGCCATTCCAAAGGAATCAGGCTTGGGAAACAAGTGGATGGTCCCTGCTTAGCGGGAACATGGTAACTTTATTGGTCCTCGTCCTCCATGCTTTATGTGGTGTTTCACCATGGCTGGTGTGCCTTGCATGTGCCTGAAACAGGGAGCACTTCAGCTCCAGAGCGAAGATCAGAGTCTCAAAGAGCTTTTATTCTGATATCATTCATGTTAAATCTAAACATCTCGAAGGATACTATTACTATTCCGATGTCCATCTTAACTTCCATCGTAACCATCCAGGTCATGTGCCGAGCAGAAGGCGGTGTCAGGTCAGAAGGCGACCTTTCGAGCCCTGGAAGGTCTCACCCAATCAAAAAGTATATATCCACACCCATATTGATGATGGATATATATATATATATATATCCTTTTGATTGATGATATCAAGAAGGATCGTCTGATCTATGATTGATCCATTAAAGCCTTGGGCACCGAACCCTCAAACATCCTCAAACCGAAATCTTGCCGCAAGCAAGCACGACTTGACTAGGATTCACACCATACGAGAGCAACCCATCCTATCCCCAAACCGACGCAACATGCCTTCAAAACCCATCCATACACCCTATCCAGCCACTAATCCCATCCAGCCAATCACCTACCTGGACCATCTGGAGCGCTGTCCTGTGGAGATGCCCAAGTAGTGTAGAGTAGTCCAGCCAGGACATTCATTGATTGTCCGATGGTCTGCTAAGGATCGAAACCCCCCTCTCCCCCTCTCCCATCCTTTGCAGGGCGTTGGACCGCCGGCCGTCCAACGCCCGCCCTCTCCGCTGGCGCGTCCAACGCGAACTCGGCTCGGCGCACCGCAACGGAGCTCCATCGCCAGGTCCAGCGTCCGGGCGTCGCGCTCTGCCTCAGAGGCCTTCTCCAAAACGAAGGCCTGGATCGATGGGCTGCCCTGTGGAAGGGTTGACTCGCCCAGGGCAGCCCGGGTTGACCCAGCGGCCTTCTGCCCCAGGCTGCCACGCGGCGGAAGGTTTATATACGTTGTTGATCCCGGCACCCATTTGGACCCTTCGTGCATGCGTTCGCTCTGCCCCTGCCTGCGCCTTGCGCCAGGCCAGCTCTCTCAAAGCCAAATCGTCACCCTCTGTGGCCAGATCCTCCAGCTCCTCCTCATCACCTGATTCAAATGCTTCCCCTCAAATCCAGAAACGCAAAGCCCACTCACCCGTCACATCAAGTCTTACAAACCACCTCTGGCTGTTTCGGTGCCTGTTGAACATAGACGCGTATGTTGTTTCTGTCCTTCCAAATTGCCCGGAATCCGCATCTGCCAGCACTTTTGGCCAGGGCCGGGAGCCCCCTCTTCTTCGGTCCCAGTCGTCGGATGCAGCGCCCGGATGCAGCGCCCGAAGGTTCTGAGCCGCCCGACCGAACTGGAGGTACTTGGGAGCCACCCGCTCCCTGCACGTGGAAGCGCGGGAGGGTACAGTACCTTCGATTTCAGGGACGTGACGTGAAAGACGCCATGAAACCATACCAAACTATGGCTACCACGTGCTACCACATATCATAGCTTGAAGAAAGCCGCGAAGAAACTCAGGGGGAGAGGTCATGGGACAGATTCCAGGCTCATCACTTGGACGGATTTCAGGCTCATCTCCGGACTCGGAAAGGATCGTGTTCGCCGTCTGGCACCTCTAGAGTCACTTCTGCCCAGAAAAGCGAGCACCGAACAACTCCACTCATGAAGATTCCAGTCTTGTACCATCCATCCAAACTCCCCATCCAAACTGTACCATCTATCCATCCATCTGTACCATCCAAACTGGTCCCCTTGCAGCCACCCAATGGCCTGGTCGCCGGCCCAACGGATCCCAACGGTCGCCCGAAATACACCGAACACCCCACCTCTCGGCTGGTGTGGCCTTGTCGGCCGCCTCCTGCGCACCTGGGACCGACCAGTTCGCAGGTCTGGTCAGATCTGGAAAGGTCGTCCGGGTGAGTTTGGGAATGACCGGTCAATGGGTGGGTTGACCCTTTTGAGCCGGAGAGATGGGATGGTGCTAAGCCTGATGGTCCTCTCGGTCGTCTTCGGCCTCGCAGACCTGTCCGGCTCAGCCCCGTTCGGTTTGTCCCGCAGACCGTCCGTCCGGCACCTGCCATGCCCAGCTGCGCCACAAGGTGTTCCCCCACATTCGCCAAGGAATTCACCCACGCCGGAGCCTGGGTGAGAGCAGTGGGTGCTTTTGCAAGAAACGTCTCCATATATATATGGATGGTTGGAATTGAGAGGCAAGCAGGGTATGGCCTCATACTCACCCACCAAAGTTCCCGTGTTCCATCTTGGGAATATGATATCTTTTTTGCTCTAACCCTCTGTCACCTCTGAACCCTGTTTGTTGAACACATCATGAGGCATGAGGTGTCATGACAGGCTGAAAGCTGATACGTCACTAACTGTTTAACAAGCATCAACGCCTGGTTGCAAAGTCCGTCTTCCCCATGACTCTCCGCTAGTTGCACTCCTGTAGCCGATCACAGCTACAGTAGCCTTGTTGAGGATCTAAAATGATCGTCCATAAAATATCGTTTCAGCATCTATCCCCAACATTCCACGGACCGGAAGATTTCCCTACCGGGAACTCCCTTTGGAAAAACCGCACCAAGCCGTTCTGCACCAAGCCGTTCCGCTCCAGCCTCGCTCACCCGTAGCCGCTTGACGAAGGCTACGCTGAAATGGGCGCAATTGCAGCCTCGGTGACGAGCCGTTCTTGCGTGGAGTGGGTGACGGCATGCCCAGAGACTCGGCTGCCCCCCAAAAAACCGGTCGAGTTTGCCTTGAAGTGGTCTGGTTTGGACATCATATCAAGGCATTAGACTGTTCTAGTCCTTGTCCTAGTCCTACAGCTGCAGGTGCTTTTGGCCACCCAGAGGATGCTAGATGATGCGGTCCTGGACCGTCACCTCCCTTTCCGTTTTCCTCGACTTCCTGAGAAGGGGACGGAGCAAGTCATAGTTCGATCCCGGCAACTCTGGCCTGGCAGCGCAGCGAGGGATGACAGATCCAGGTCAAGATTCCTTGGAGAAACTAGTGATGTAGTTACTCTATGTTACTCTTAGTCTTAGCTCTTTTTCTATGCTACATGAGTACCACTTGAGAGAAAACAAATGATTCTTGCGAGCCGGGTCATGCATGTCTATATAATATATACACATGTATAATAGGAGCTAAGTTGAAATGGGTTGAAGACTCAACTTACTTCCACGGTTCATCTCCTTCACTGCACCGGTCGGTAACAACCATGCAGCATGCAAGTCTTTCTGATGAAAACTGCTGGATTTCTCCTAGGTAGATGGAATAAAAGAAAAGCACACACACATATATACTCATACTCGACTATGTTTTGGAATGCATCATATTCTACTGATCTACTTGGAGACTATTTCCAGGAAATGTTGCGCTACACAGCACAGTGACAACAGCAAATATACAGCATGAAAGCCGCTAAAAACCCAAACTCCTCCCATCCTTCACAGCTTCAAAAGATTAGATGGCACATAACCCAAGAGGTGGCTTACCTCAACACCTCAACCAAACCATACTTGTGATCGTGGTCCTTCGCTCTCGGTGCCATCCAAACAGCCTCGACGTCGATGTCAAATGGCCATTCCTCTTCCCGTGGACTTGGCTTCACCGGACCGACGAAGCTCCACCGAAGCTCCAGGCCTCATCATGTCCAGAATCCGAAAGACCTGATGCGCCACCGTTGAGAGCTTGGAGAGTGGCCGACGCACCTCCCCCATGACGCCGTGGGGATGCGCGCCACCGTTGAGATCTTGGTGGTGATAGCAGTGGTCCGAAGAACCAACAAAATTCTGCACTTGAGCTACCCTGGTCTCTTACATGACCTGGTTCTCTCAGAACTTAGATAAGAGGAGGCTGCGGGTTAAAGGTTATCTTTCGAGTGGCGAAGGGAACATCGTGGATTCAGCCCGAGCTAAGCTCAGCTTGCCCGCCATTCAAACTAGACAAGTCTGAAAATGGTGGGAATCAATAAGAGAAGCTGATAGAAAACAACAACACCGCCATTCCTTCCAAAAGAACACATGGACCAAGCCACCACCAAAAAGATCACACAAGAAAGCACACCTGCCAGCCACCTCCCTCGACTCCTTACAAATTAGATATTCTCTCAGAACAACATGAGAACTGCCTTGATGTCTTCGGATGCTTAACAAAGAATCTACAGTACATTCCTCTATGAACAAAAGGCTCTCAGCCTGCTGTTGATAGAAGATTCTACACCATCCAACAATCCCAGCATCCACAGACCAGGACCCTCCTGTCGGGGTGTCTATCTATAGCCCCGAACAGCTGTGATTCGGGATGTCCATTAACCACCCCGACTGGGAGGTGTACCAGATTCCGCCTGAACCGGAATCGGCCTCCTGAGGCGTCAGCGGCGTGCGGCCCAAGGGCACCCGCTCGCGGAATTGGCCCAAGCTGCTCTGGCCGGGAAAGACCTCGGAGAAGATCCGTTATGCTGGGAGTTTGGAGCTAGCCTACCAGCTCCCCTCTGGAGGAGGGTGAAGGTGAGGGTGAGGATGAGGGGATGAGGGTGTTCGGATGGTGAGGGTGAAAAAAGAACTCAAAAGCATGATTCGGAGGTCCTATCTGATGCTTCCAGTCCCAAGAGAAGAACACGAACCGATGATGCCGATGGCCGTGCGCGGAAGTGCTAAAAGTGGGGGTGCGGGGTAGGGAAAAAAGGTCCAGGCTTTGCCAGCACGTAATTTGAAAGATTGAAATAAGCGGCTGCTGATCCTGGAAAGGGCTAGTTTGGGAGTTTGCAAATGTCTTACAGTACATCCTCTTACCAAGAATCTACTAACAGAATCCAACGGATACCAAGGGCATCTAACGGATATGCAATCTTGGCATCCCCACCATGTAGACTCCACTGCCTTCTTCGCACCAGCCAAAGGACCATTCCAGCCAATACACCTAGCGCGAGCTCCGCGAGCCGAAAAATCCTCTGGTACGATCCCATGGCCTTGGGGATCCATGGGCCCAAGACTACACTCCTTGAAAGAATCAGTTCGGTTTCGACCATTGTCCTCTACAAAAGGGGTCTGCTTCTCTGACGGAAGGTATATTTGAATTCTCTACATCCCTACTATTGGGTGCCTTTATGGATCAACAAATGCCGACAGTACTGGGATGTACAGTTTGATTGATCATCAGTCAACAGTACAGTAGGTCAGAGATCCATGCCGTCCCAGCCAGAGGCCCCTTCACCCAAGGGTTGCCTTCAGGAATTTGGAGAACTTGGGCCACGCCAAGTTCTCGAGCACTGATCACACCCAAAGAAAACCAACGGCACCAACGGCACAACACATCATCTTGCCAGTTCCTTCGCCATAGCAGTTCGCCAGCGTTTGGTTATGGCTAAACAGCCATTCTTCTTCCCCCATAGCATTTGGGTCGCACTCCGCTGCACGGACCACGAGGATAAGCACCTCCACGCCCACATGATAAGCACCTCCAGGCCGGGTGCTGGTCGCCGCTGTGAAACGACCAGCCAAAGCACGAAAAAGCATGGCAAGCATGGGAAATATAAGAAGTCGCAAGGTGGACTGCTCAACCCGAAGTTTGGGAAATCTACTCAAACAAATGTCTGGTGGAAACATAGCCCTTGATCACGCGTGTTGGACTTGATCTTTCTAGAGTCCAAAAACTTGTGTTGCGTTCAGAAATCAGAAGACACTATCCTATCTAATCTATTTGATCATCCTAGACTTGACCCTGCCAACAAAGGGTCGTGAAGAGCTGTTCTTCTTCAGAAACATGATCAATGATCCGGAGTCCCAATCCACTGTATGAATCGTCGATGTGTCCCAAGCGACGAAGCGGGGCCGGACCGGGTGCAATGAAGTCCACCACCCATGACCAACCTAGTGTAGCTGTTAGGAGAAGGGTCATGGACATCGCCAAAGAGATACAACTGAATGACCATATGTGCAAGGGAACCTGGCATTAAGGAAGCCCCAATAAAACAGCCTATATACGTAGTTTTTCTCCGCAATACTAAGCACCTTTGATCTAGCCATGTGCTGCCCCAAATGCAGCACCCCAATTAAATCGACCCATCTGTCTCCTGCTGGATTGTTCACCAACCCTTATCACATAAATTAATCATAATTAATCTATTCGTTCAACTGTTCCCAACCCCATCCAAAGACATGTTTTGCTCATGCTTAGTTAGTCTTGGGGATCCCTCCAAGATTGAACCAATTCGCTGGGTAACTCAACGCCAGATTCATAGCTGGTGGTGCCAAACATGAAACATAGAGTATCATAGAGTCGATGCGCCTTGAAACCCTGGGGGGAAAGGCTTAGAGAAATCCGCACTTTCCATTCAACATAAATGCCAGTGGGATTTGGAAACTTGGTAAGTAAGAAATACTGTAAGCATCGGCAATTAACACCAGCACGAATCTCGAATGTCGCGTGTTTGACCGCTTGACCCCGAATGAAAAGAATCGCACATCGAACACTGAACATCCACAGCCATGAGGATGCCTGTTCGTATCCATTTTAATAGCGATGGCCTAAGGCGCACCGGACATCGCGATGGACACTTCCACGGCCATCGCGCGAACGAGCGGCGTCTGGCTTTGACTCACCGTGTTTTCCTCCCTTTGAGATCTAAGGAACCTGACCAAGCATCAATCAAACGTATTAAACGAAAAGGACAAGACTCGGAAACCTAGCAAACAAATGCAAGTATCCTTCCAAGTCCCTTTCAATCCATCAACAGTCAGTTAAGCAACACTCTTTTGCTCGAGTGCCCCCTGCCTCCCATGTTGGCAGCCCTTGTGAGGACGTTCAAAGCTGAAGCGCCATGGAGCTCATAAATGGACAGCGCCACCTCGCCCACTGCACCAGACCCCTCTGCCCCCCAAAGCAGGCACAGTGAGGGTGACGGTTCTATTGGTGCTTCCCAGGCATAGGTAAGGACTGGTCAATCCTCAAACCACGCACGAACCTCGCAAAGCAATACCAGTATATATTTAGCAGCAAAAGAATCTCTCCAATGATTAGTGGCCCGCGAGCCTTCTTGGGGGACCCCTAGGCTGATGTATCAAAACAAAGAGTCTCAGGATTTCAAGAGATTTCAAGTGTGTTCACTTGGCTGACTGCCAACTGACGCACCCCCTCGGACCGCCGCTCGAGGACCATCCGCTGGGCTACGCTGGGCTACGCCTTGGACCTCAGGGCCCTCGGGGTGGACCCGGGCAGAGTTCCAAGGGTTGGCGGATTTTTCTTTATGGATCGGAAGAGCCTCAAAGGCGGTGTCTCAAACACTGGAGGGCCTCGGTCTTTCCACCTTTCTGGCTGACTTTTCTCATGTGACTCGCTTCAACCCTCGCTACCGCCCAAGGCCCTTGCGCCGACCACGCCAAGCACACGCATCCCCAACCCCCCGCCTCAGCCCAGGGAGGCGGAATTCGAGACCCCACGGTGTTGGACTGCATGGCCTCCACCGCGGTCTCCGGTCGGCGCCACACCCGGTCGGGCTCAGGTCACCGGTCGGAGACCGCGGGTGACGGAGTCGGGTGACCCTGGGAGTGGTGGAGGGGAGGTGATCGGTGGACACAAACGCATAGCAATGGATGATGAGAGGTGCTACCCCAAAGGTTGAGTTGATCCATGATTTGCCATCACCAATTTGTGCACTCAATGCATGCAAAGCATCTTACTTTGAGTTGGAGACCAAACTATGGGAAGGCGAAGCACCAACACCAAGAAACAATAAAACTGGTCTTCTCCAGTCCCTGATATCTGACAACACCAATGGGGCTACTGACTTGTTCCCTTCACGGAGCGCTTTCAACGGCGGGCTAAACCATGCAACCGACACCCGTGTGGACCACATGAACCAAAAACCAACAGCCATGCCGTCTCTCTGGGCCTGGCAAATTGAAGACCTGCAGCTTTCGTAGCTTGGATCATTTGTAGGTCCCCAAAAAAACGGTGATCAAATCAGTGATACATCGGTCACCCAACTGAAAAGGGTGAGAGGGAAGACCTCCCCGCAAATCATGCCTCCTAAACACAGTTGCTGGCAGCAGGTCGAAGCGACTGTGTTTAATCCTGGATGTTGTCCCTCTTGGCCAAAATAACGACTCACTGGGTAAAGAATCTCAACTGCCGTGAAGACGCTCCAACCCTCGCGTTACAGGGACGAGGACAACTCCCAAATCATGCGCCCACGTAATCCAATTGAGTTGCTCAATGCATGTCTTTGGATCTCATTGCTCACGGACAAAAACCGTCTTGCCACGGACGTGCCACGGACGAGCTGTGCACCGGACGAGCTGTGCCACGGACGAGCTGTGCCACGGACGAGGACTAGCTGTGCCTCGCCTGCCTGACGATCCAAGTCGAACCCGACCGGCCTGACTTCGTCAAGGTCTGCCGTCGGGGCTCGCTGCCATGGCTCAGACTGCACAGACCAAGGAAGCAACCGTTCTCTTCGGGAGAGATTCCCTGGGAATCTGTGGATTGGCTTGATGACTTGAGGATGCTGACAGTTTTCAGTGAAGTAGAGATCACTTGCACTGATCAGTATTTTCACAACTGGTGACTGGTGAGTTGAAGCATTTTGTGGACTCTGTCGTCGGTCGTCGAAGATTGGGCTCATCAATACTTAGCTCCCAAGCCCATGCGCTCATGCTGTGCCATGGTGCTACTCGACTGGGCAGGCACTCTGCCGCTTAGCCATGCTCCCCACAGATTCGGGGAGATGTTGAGACTTACATATAACATAACCCATCTGGGCTCATTCATTGCGGTCATTCCTTGCTGGCAGCTAGGAGCCGGAAAAATGAACAGCAAATGTCGAGCACGTTGGGATACATTGGGGCTCTCCTTCTCTGATTCACTGTGAAACGCTGCTTCATCCCCCACAACAGCCTTCCCCGTGCTATATTTCTGGCCTTGAACGTTCACATCCTAAAGACCCTAGACGAACAGCCACAGATGGGAATCTTCACCCATTAAAGTCCACGTCCAATACCGAAGCTGGCTACTTCTTCGGATCACCCTCCATCCCCATCCCAGATCCGGTCTTTGGCTTCTGATCCAGCAGCGTTCATTTTCCGATCCTTCGGGACGTTCAGCGTTCGTTCTCCGGGAGCTCCCAACAGGTCACGCCCGTCTCCTGGGACGGTCTCACTCCCAACGGTCGGAGAAGATCCAGGTCCCAGGTTTCGTCGGATCCAAAGAGTGTCTGTATTGAAATACGGCCTATGTTCCCTCTATTTTCCATCTTCCAGGGTGTCGAAATGATAAGGTCTCCCTACTTAAACCCATTGAGATTCATCAAATCTTCCCACCAAAAGAAACGTGGAAAAGGGGACTTGTCTTCGGAAGACAAGCATTCTTTGACGCAAGCTTGGTGCGCTTAACTAGTTTTGCGCTTTTGGAGCCCTGGGGTGTGTGGAGGTGGTGCGCGGGGTGGTGCGCGGGGTGGTGCGCGGGGTGGTGCGTGAGGCGGTGCGCAGACAACACGGCCGGCGTCTACAAGCAAATTTATAGCGGTAGAAGTAGAATCCGGTTCCACGCGGTTCCTCGCGGTTTTTGGATCCGCGCGGACACCAAGACAAGACTATGTTGTAATCAATAGGCTTTTAATGGCCTTAAAAAGTTCTAACATTGGCCATTGGTGTTTGCAGATCCCGTACGACCTTCTGCACCACCCCGCGCACCACAAAATTGCCGGGCAACCCGTGCACCACCCCACGCACCACCCAGACCTTCCCAAACCTACCCAAACCCAGAATTTAACATAGGGGTAGTTAAGCGCACTTCGCCGTGGCGAAAGCATTCTCCACTTGCAAGTGTCACTATAGTACCCCTTGTTGCTTGTTGGACTAGAAATTCTGAATATATACTGAGAGACGGTTGCACTCTTGAAGGAAGATATCCAAACCCAAACATACATACACAAAAACCTCACCCAGCCTCACGAAAAAAAAAGAAAAGCAAACCACCAAAAAACTGCACATGAGGCCAAAAGAAATCCGTGTCTGCTAAAAACCAAGTGTTCTGAAACTGTTTTCATTTGGCATCCTACTTGGTCCTGGCTCTGTGGCTGACAGACGTGGAAAACGTCGCTCCGTGGCATCGGGTGCCAGTCCCGGGGAACAGGGGGTCGTGCCTCGTTGAGGAAGTAAAACTCTCCAGGGGCCTGACAGTCAGGGACCCAAAAAAAAACAAGTTCCCTCCCAAAGAATGGAGTTTAACTAGCATAAGTTAACACACTATTTAGATCTGACTTCAAATTGCATCAACTGTCCAACCCTTGCTTTCTTGGCAAAACCGGTCAAGCAGCAGCGGCAAACATCAGTTGCTCCCTAACCCCCACACACATCTTTAAAAGAAGAAAACTACTTGACCTGGTCCAGAAAACAACTCGACCTGGTCCACAAGGGGGGGGCCTGCCATGCTGCTTACTCTCACCCCCCAAAAAATACACAAGCAAAATGAGGGACCAGGGAAGTCAATAACTCAACTCACGCCAGAAATTGGCTCGGTCACTCGAAAACATGCTATTAGTCTAATTATTCCCAGACACTCCCTGTGGGACTGGCATATTTTATATACCGTTCAGTTGGGGTGGTTGAAGGTTGGGGTCGGGGTCAATGTATGAGATATTCCATACAGGTATATATATTTATACACAACAACATACATTGAGGGAATATATTGTAAGACCATTGGGGTGGTTGTTATTCCCGTTTCCAACAGGGGCTCGTGTGTGTATTGCTCGATGTGTTGGATTCTGAAAACCAAGTCTCCCTCTGTCTCTTGGGAGATGGACATCCACCGCTGTTGATCGCTGTGTCTTCAGCTCTTAGGCAGTGCCAGAACTGAAAAAGAATGAACACCACAGTCAGGTGCTCAGAGTGCTCCACCGGCACAACCAATGTCACATGCGTTCCAAATCCAACGGGAAGGAATTGGTCCGTTTGACTTCGCTGTGTGCTGTGTGATGTCTTCATCCAACGGACCATGTGTCACTTGATCCACTTCAAGAGACCCAGCCGTTCACGATCAGTAGTCATCGGTGTGCCTGCGATCTGAATGTATGGTAGTCGGGTGGACCGGAGGACGTTGGCTGCTAGCTCTTGTTCTTTTCAGATGACCCCTACCTAGACCACTAGATGGTGGCCCCCCACCGCCCCGTCCACACGACCAAGCCGCCTCGGGATGCTCCTGCAGCGTCCAAGGCGCCGGCGGCGGCATCTTCGCCTGCGCGGCCGGTCATAGGGCCGTCCGATGGGTGTGGGGCAGATGGCTGGACCAACACCTGTAGGCAGGTCCCAAAAAAGGAGACTCAGCAAACATGTGTCCTAATGTGCAAGGTGCATGGATATTGTACCGCCTTTTTATGCCTTAATTGTTTTAAAGTTTGCTCATGGGATAGGTTCAGTTCATGGGCAATGACAAAACAAGGCGATGCACTGTGATGTAACGGGGTAACTATAAAACTTTGAAGGGAATCAAGCTACAGATAGCTACAGTATATGGCCATGTGCCACTTCCCCTAGTAGCTTCTTGTTACTAGCAGTAATGGCCTCCAACCTGCAAACACGATGGCCTCCACCTAATAGCGTCCTTGCTACTAGTCTAGTAGCTTCTTGTATCTGGCCATGTGCCTGCGAAAAGCGGCTCTTCAGCATGCAGAAACTATATGATTCTATTGTAACGCACAAGCTAAAGCTGGCTGAGTGTCGAATTCACTACGGCAGTGAACCCTCTGCCAAAAGCAGCGGTTCCTTCGCCGCTACAGGCTACAGGCGAGTGCAGTCAACAAGCACGTCCCCACGTGAGAATGGCTCAAGGAGCAGCTACACTACACTGAGCTTGTGCTTCGACTGGACTGGGAGGTTGGCACACCAACTCGCCAGGTAGATGGTCGTCGCAGTGTGTGGACGACCCCCCTATCTTTCGTTCAGATGAAATGGAGTAGTCTGGGTGGATCTGTATCAACCAGCTTCCTGGGATTGTGCCATCTGAATGTCCAATCGTTCAGCCTCTACGGGGTGTGAGGTCCGTTCGGTGCTTCTTGGGGGTGAAGGACTGGAGATCAATGGATGACGCTCGTTTTGGTGTCCTCTGTTCGAAGAATCATATGGGACATTCAAACGAACTACCAGCATCACCATCATCCTCATCCTCATCATCTTCATCTTCATCACCCCAAAAAATGAACGTCCAAAGCTTTGACGACCTGCTGGCCACCCAGACGCGCCCGGCCACCCCAACAACCCGTCCTCGGGTCGCTCCCAGGTGGTTTCGCCGGTCTCCTGGCGAAACGGGGAGGAGGTTCCTTAGAAGGACACCCCTTCTCGCCCCAATAGGAAGCCCCTCTCGCTGGGTAGACCGAGGGGTAGACTGGTCGATCAAACCCGAGCCGGTCTAAAAGCTCTGAAACGGACCTCAGCGGTACACCCGTTGGCTTCGGGGATACCGGGGGGGTGAAAGGTTAAAAAGAACATGCAAAAGGGACACAGCGCTATGTCTCCCGAACCTTGCCCAGGGGGGGTCGAATTTCTCCCTGTTTTCAAAAAAACATTTGAATACACAACCCATGTGGACGTGGATGATCTTCGCGGATGTCAAAGTCGAGTGGAAGTCGAAGTCGACACTCGTCGTAACTCATCCAGCAAGCAGAGTGGCAACAAATTCCTCACTGAAAGGGGGTGCAAACGCATGGAAGACGCATGAAGACCAAGACCTCCTCTTTTTGATGTCCCGCATTGTGCCCTGCGTTCTTCCTGTTGGTGCCTTCCTGGAGGGGATTCACTGGTATGATCCTGCCCAGCTCCCGATAGGATCCATTCAAAATAGAAACTCTCTGGGTGATCAAAGGTACTCAACTTTTTGGACCCAACACTGAACATGGAACAAGACGTCCATGTGGACCCGGGTGAAGGATCAAAAAAAAAATGATAGGGATCAAAAAAAATTGTTTGAGGAGATCATTTTAAAAATAATTTAGATAAAAAAATATCACAGTAGTAGTAGTGGTAGTAGTAATAGGAGTAGTAGTAGTAGTAGGAGTAGTAGTAGTAGTAAAAGTAGTAGTAGTAGTAGGAGTAGTAGTAGTAGTAGTGATAGTAGTAGTAGTAGTAGTAGTAGTAGCAGTAGCAGGAGTAGTAGCTAGTAGCTAGTAGCTAGTAGCTAGTAGCTAGTAGCTAGTAGCTAGTAGTAGTAGTAGTAGTAGTCCTAGTCGTAGCCGTAGTAGTAGTAGTAGTAGTAGTCGTAGTAGTACTAGTACTAGTAGTAGTAGTAGTAGCAGTAGTAGTAGTAGCAGTAGTAGTAGTAGCAGTAGCAGTAGTAGTAGTAGTCGTAGTAGTAGGAGTAGTAGTGGTAGTGGTGGTGGTGGTAGAGGTAGAAGTAGAAGTAGAAGTATGGGTAGAAGTAGAAGTAGAAGAAGAAGAAGAAGAAGTAGTAGTAGTAGTAGTAGTAGTAACAATAGTAGCAGTAGCAGTAGCAGCAGTAGCAGTAGCAGAAGATGTATTAGTAGTAGGAGTTGTAGTAGTGGGAGTAACAGTAGCAGTAGCGGTGGTAGTATTAGTAGTGGTGGTGGTGGTGGTAGTGGTAGTGGTAGTACCAAAGAGAAGAACTATATAATTGGAAGAACAAAGAGACCAACCCAGCAGCAGAAAAACAAAAGAAGCAGTAAGAAGCAAGGAAAGGCAACACACGCACAGAAAAGCAGGAAAAGTAACAAAGCAAAGAAGCGGTGAGACGCAAGGAAAGGCGAGACATGCACAGAAGGGGAAACAAGAGCCAGAAAAGTAAGCAAAAACAAAAAGCAAAACAGTTGCCAAAGCAGAAGAATAGAAGAAGCAAAGAAGAACAAACAAAATGG
The DNA here is from genome assembly GCA_963970005.1 of Durusdinium trenchii. NCBI lineage: Eukaryota > Dinophyceae > Suessiales > Symbiodiniaceae > Durusdinium > Durusdinium trenchii. The sequence continues at coordinate 159,918 of CAXAMN010008336.1, forward strand.
AAAGCACAAAAACATAGTTTAAAAAACACAGCACAGTGAGAAAAAACAGCAGAAGTATATGCAAAAGAAAAAACGCAGCAGAAACAGAAAAGCTGCAAAAGCAGAATCCGAAAAAAAAAACATACCAAAAAACAAATGAACACATTCCGTAAAAAAATGTACCTTCCAAACATAATTCAATATCAATCTGGAGCGGTCACCAGGATATGGAACGACCAAAGAGACGAAGGGACCCGGGGACCAAGAGACTAGGACCAGCAAACCAGTAAAGCTCAAGGGACTAGGACATTCAGGAAGCAACAGAGGGAGCAAGAGGTCAAAGGGACCAAGGGATCAGGGGTTTAAGGCTTCTTTAGGCTTTGCTCACGGCTTCGCTTTTGGGTTTTCTTCTTTAGGGTTCTATTTTGGGCCTGGTTGAGGGCTTCGTTTCTTTAGGGTTTCTTTGTGCTTGGCTTGAGGTTTCACTTCTTTAGGGTTTCTTTGGGCTTGGCTTAGAGCTTCGTTTCTTTGGGGGTTCTTTGGACTTTAAGCTTCGCTTGGGCCTTCGCTTCTTTAACGTTTCTTTGGGCTTGACTTGGAGCTTTCTTGGAGGATTAAAGAAGCGGGAGGGGGTTCGGGGGAGGGCGCAGCGCCTCCCCCGTAACGCAAACTGTATGGACAGCATGTTTCAAAAGCAGCGGCGGCAGCAGAAGGATAAAGGGATGTAGCAGGAGAACCAAAGGACCAGAGGACCCAGGGACCAGGGGATCAGAGGACCACAGGACTAGAGGACCAGAAGAGCAGAGGACCAAAGGATAACAAGAGGACCAGAGGACCAAAAGGACCAAGGGACCAGGGGACCAAGGGACCAGAGGACCAAAGGACCAGCGGGCAAAGGACCAGAGGACCAAGGGACCAGGCGACCAGAGGACCAAAGGACCAAGGGACCAGAGGACCAAAGGACCAGAGGACCAAGGGACCAGCGGGCAAATGACCAGAGGACCAACGGACCAGGGGACCAGAGGGCCAGAGGACCAGAGGACCAAGGGACCAGGGGACCAAGGGACCAGAGGACCAAAGGACCAGCGGGCAAACTTTTTTTGACTTTGTGGCGCACTCGACCGCGGTCAAGAAGCGGGGCAAATCAGACGCAAAGGTCTGGCTCTTCTAAGGAGCTCATGCACCGTGGTGCTCTTCAAGTTAAAAAAAGGAGTGAGAAAAAGCGCTATTGCTGCTCACTCATGTTGAATTCAACTTCAAGCCAAGGCCATCGGCCATGGAAGGAGCGTGGCCTACGCGTTCATCAAAAGAGGAAAACAGCTGGTCGCCACCATAAAAAGAGGGTCAATCCAGCAGAGTATGCCTGCCAACACTCTGTGGGAATGCATGCATCAAAACGTCCAAGAAACAGCATCCTGGTCGGAAAAAGGAGGAAGGACCATCAAAACTTCCGGGAGGATGCAAACACGAAGTAGGCTTTTCAAGCCTGACCATCATAAAGCAGGTGTGCCTCTCTCACTGGGGCGGCTGTCATCTCAGAAGGCGAGTTGCATCTGAGGAGGGCGGCAGCCAGCGCAGCAGGCAGCATGCTATTGCAACCAGGCGGCCAGTCCTTCATGGAGTGGCTGCTCATCTGCAGTAAACAAGGTGCTCCGTGGTGCAAGGTGCTCTTCATGATATGCCAGCGCCACACGATAGTTCAGCTCCACGTGGCATTTGTGGTCCAGGTCAGTGGGTCCATCCGGTCCCCAAAAGACAATTTTGGTTCCACACCTATAGCATGGGAGCTGTGAGACACAAAACTTACTGAGGCGGTAGGCAGGCAGCGTGAAGATGTCCTGCCACAGGGTGGTATGCTTCAACCTCAAATGCCGGGTCAAGGTCTCATAGTTGAAGATCACCTTACCACAGACTGCACAGTGCACACGGAAGTATACCTCAAGCTCTCGTGGTAGGTGATCCATGTGATCTGCAGGATTCCAATCCAATTGCTTCAGGTGTTGAGCCAAGGTGGATACCCGTTGATCATGACCAAGAACAGGAAACCTTGGAAGCACCTTGGTGTGGGCATCAACCTTAATCAACCACAGGAAGGTCCAGTGCTGACGCAATACCCCATCATCAGGGAGAAGTCGAGCTTCGGCATCATCATCAAGTAGGAACCAGCCAGCCTCAGTGCGGCCAACGGCCTGCATGTGTCCACATCTGTCCCCTCCAATGTGCACCACTCCTGCAATGACCTGGTACTCAATCAAATCAACACGGAGGGTGTTGTCGGGTTGGATGGGAAGGAGAATCGTCCCTAGAACATCCAGGTGCCAGACTTGCTTGCATGGTTGACCTGAGTGGTCCAGGGCATAGCGGTCAACATGTACTCCAATGATGCGACTGTCCGTTTGAAATGAAGTGCTCATACCACGATATGTTTGCCAGCCATCAATGAGCTCCTGAACATGTACGTGCTTGCACGTTGGATCACTTGTCGACAAGGTGGGAGGCGTCCATTTTGCACCGCTATTGGAGATTTGAACGATCCCCTCTCGTTCGAGGCGGCTATGCCAAGAGACTCCGATGCTTTTTGGCTTCATCCAGTGAAGAAAGGCCTGGGTGAACTCGTGGACGTCCTGCTGTCGACCCTGCCGCCAATCTTGAAGGAATGGCTGAAAGGTCTTGAATGAATCGAGATTCACCCAGAGAGATTCCTGACTGCACAGGTCCACGTAGGCATCTTCACCAACCCCAAAGTCACTCCACATGCCATCTGCCAGATGTAGAATGGCCCACCCCATGGAAAGCGTGGTAGCATTCTGGTAGCAGGTGTTCCCGCTGTTGTGTAACCGCAAGGCTAGTAGGAGCCCCGTCATCTCTTCTTGGGGTAGCGGTCGGCGGAGTTCTTGCTTGGCCAGAGAACTGGCAAGTGGGTTCTCCCGCATTTGATGCGGTCTGAGCCTGGCCTGAATCAGGAGCCAGAGGGCTGATCCCGAGAGCAACTGGAGGAGTTCCCAAAGCCTCTGATGTCTCATACTGACTTGGATCAACCAGGGACATACCTGGGATGCTTCCATGTTCTCTCCCATGGCCTTGAGGGACTTGAAGCGGATGATCTGGTCCTGCTGCGTCGAGATCTCCACGAGCTCTTCGATCTGAGATTGCATTTTTACCATAGGAATTGGTGGTCGATCTGTCATCTTGAGTCGTCGATCTTTGGGACACCACATCAGGTAAGGCCATGCACCAGCGGATGTCAGCATGGAGGAGGCAGTTGCTTCCTTCCACAGCTCGCTGTTGCTCGTTGCTTGGGCCAGGTGACAAAAGCGTTCGGAGAGGAGTTGGATGAGCTGTTGCCATAGAACGTGCTTCAACGAGCTGGAGGCGTTCTGAGTCTCGACCTCCTTCTTCCATTTCTGCGTCCTCTGAATCAGGTGCCCCAGGACACCCTTTTGTGAGGCTTGCAGGAAGATGATGAACTGGTCCTGTTGAGCTGCTTTTGAAGTTGCCCGTAAGAGGTCTCTGATGTCTCCTCTTCGCGGGTGTGTTGTCTCTTCCGTCTCATGTTGGGATTTTCGAAGATGACTCCCAGCGCGTCCCCCATCTGACCCATCATGTCGTCCTGGTTGATGTGATAGCTGCCCATCAGAGGCAAGGAGAAAGGCCAGATTGGTCGCAACTGGGCACCAGTCTACCACATCACTTGAGCGCAAACAGTATTGGCAGCAATCCAGGTATGGGCTGCCAGTCAGAGCTGCCAGGTGTGATGCTGAGTCAATCCATTGTGTGTGGTAGGAGGTCAAGTGAGCATCCATATCTTCCAGCTCACACGGGATGTGGCAGAGTGCACAAGTCGTACTGAGGCGCTGACGCCAAGTGGGACTCTGCCAAAAGTACAAAGCACTATCTCGAAGGGCCTTGTTCTTGGTTACCTCAGTGTCATCCGCTGTGAGCGTGACTGGTGGTGTCGAAGGTTTGGATTTGGACTGTACCGCAAGGAAAAGTGGGTCAACAGGAAGAAGCGCGTAGTGCATGATGGCCACTTGGGTATAGACAATGCATTTGTGTCCCTTTCGAGTCACCGTGGAACCACAGCGGCACGGTCTTCCTGAGGCGGCCGCTTCATTCTGGTAGCGGTTGTCCAGTCAAGCAGGTGTTTGTGGTCCTGAAGGAGGTGCTGAAAGATGGCACCAGGTCTTCTGGTTTGGCGTCCACAAAGAACACAGCTCGCCTTCAAGGCCATCAGGAAGTCGTTTCTTGCCAGGATCTGTTCCACTTCATGGTTGCGGACCAGTTCCCTCAGTGCTGGCCAGGTGTATGGAACATGGTCCCCAACTGGTCTCGAAGGATTGAACGACTTGCAACTGCCAGATTCAATATGAGTGCGGAGCCCGTAGTGGTGGCGGAGTACTTGATGGCAATGGCTGCAAGTGGCCGTCCCATCTGCAGAATCATGTCCTGGATGGAATTCAAATGAGCGCTTGACCAATGATGGCGTGGTTTTTCTCCTTTTGAGAACTTCAGGAATGGCATGTTCATCGTCAGGAGCAGGATGATGAAGAGCAATGGGAACACCTGTTTCAAGCTCATGAGTATATTTTCCAGCATCCACCATTGTTTTGAGGATTGCCAATTGTCTCACAGCATGGCAGGGATGAGCCTTGGGGCGATTGATTCCACACGCCAAGCATGCTTTCGTCCCCCTGAAGTGATGAATGATGATGGCTTCCTGGAATTTCCCTTCCGACCATTGTTGGTGGTGCATGAGGTTCAAGTGCTTCAAGAGTTCAGTGCCAGAAGCAAAATGCCTAAAGCACAAGAGACAGTTCTCTCGAATGAGTTTGGCAAGGTCCTCCTTCTCCAGCAGGGCTACCCATGCTTGGGTACGAGCATGTTCACGAAGGGCAGGCATATCTGCCGGTGGTACCTGCAGTGATCGGTCAGGGCAGAAATGCGGGCAGTGACCACGGGTGATGTGTTTGACAAGGCCTCCCCATGTGGAGTGCTTGAGATCACAGTGTGCACATTGTGGCCTCTACTGGTGCATCAGGTTCACGTTGGCTAGGGTCAGCAAACACCTTCATCAGTCTCTGTTCAATGGATGCAACTGGAAGGTATTGCAAGAAGTCATCAGCCGCAAGGCCTGTTTGGAGGTGTCGAAGTCGATCAAGGGCTCGGCTCCAACTGTCCTGCAAGTAAACTTTAGGGGCACAGATCCCCAATCTTCGATACAGGTCTTCTGTAGTCTCATGCGTGATATGTGCAGGGGATTTGCCAACTCTTCGAAGATCCTGACACATCCTTCCATGGAGTTGATCAAGGCCGGCCTTGGTGAGCCCTGTGCATTGGAGAGCATGGCAGTAACTGGATCTAATGCACGTCGTCCAAAGTTGTGCCTTGTTGGCATGGCTGAAGCCGTGATGCCCTTGAAACCAGTATTTGAGTCGACCATATGCTGCACGTCCAATCTGAAGTCTATGGATCAGAGTGGCTTGTTCAAAGGCAAAGAACGAAAGGCGTGCACAGGGAACAATTTGTACGTATTGAGTATGGGTCTTCCTCGGTATGGCTAACCACCGACATCCACGAAACCAATGCACATGTCTCTTGAGAATTTGTTTTGCTTTGAGCCCCGTCAGCCTGAGGAGAACGACTGTCTTCTCAAGTGAAATCTCCATACCCATGGTAACCAACATGTCAAGGAGGTGGCCAATCAGAGTCAAAGCATCTTGCAAGGCAAATTCACTGTCAATTTTCCAACGCAAAAGAAGGTCGTCCGCATAGGTGAGCAGATGTTCAATCATCCACTGTCTGTAGACCTCAGGGTCACCTGACAAGTGTTGGGTACCAAACTCATGCATGAGGTACATCAAAAAATGCGGTCCACTGCAGTGGTGAAGCTTTGCAGCCTTGCCTGACTCCACAGGTAGTGGGGATGGCGTGATGATGACCTCGATGATGGACATGGTATTTGGCCTGATCCAGCCAATGCAGAAATAGCTCTGTGATCTCTGGTGGGCAGTGACTCAAATGAAGACCTTTCCTCAAAGCAGAACGTGAAAGACGATCAAAGGCCTGCTTCATGTCGAGAGAGAAAAGAAGGCCCCCACAAAGTCCCGGACGTTGTGATCCTGCCAGTGTTGTCCAAGGACCAGCTGTAGCTTCCATACAGAGTGAACGTATGGTGGCACAAAAATCAAAAGCAATGTAAAGAGCCTCCTGAACTCCACGATGAGGAAGATAGGCCAGGATAGGCCACCTGCAGAGAATTGGAAGCATATGAGGTCTAGCTTTGGTGACCAGGGCTCCCAAGACTGCCTTGCCAACGCCACAAGTGAGCGCAATGGGACGTAGACGGTGATCGAACAGAGCGCTTGGCCAAAAGGGCCAAATGTGCATCCTTCCAGCTACCAGGAATCATTGGTTTTTGGGACCATTGCTCATGAAGGAGTGGTACAATCCAATTTGCAATGGGCTGAGAAAGCGCCTTCAGGAGGACCGAGGGAATGGAGTTCGGTGCCACTGCCTTGAAGGCATCGAATTTACGTAATTGTTTGGCCACATCTTGTACTGTAAGTGGGAAGGCAGAGTATTCGAGAGGCTGAATCTCTGAGGTGGAGGCTGTAAAGATCGCCGTGAAGTGATCCGTCAGAATCTTGATCTCATCCTCTGGAGAGTAGAGTCCGCCTATGGGTGACCGGAATCGAATCATCCGTTTTGTCTGCTTGGGTGCCAATGTTCGAATGGCCTCGTACAAGCCCCGGGCATCGTGTCTGCGAGCTGCCATCGTGGCCTGTTGAGTGACATGGAGAAGTTTCTCTTTCTTCTTCGCATGTCCCAAATGACGAAGTTCTCGCGTCAGTTTCTGGTGTTGAGCTGAGTGAAACCAGGCCTGCACCAGTGTTCTGAGGTCCATGGACGGGAGGTTCTTCAGGTAGAAGAGGTGCTTCCACTTCCTGGCCACAAGTGAGCGAGGTTGCTGCTGTGTCCACAGTGGTGATGGGGGAGGGACGGATGCTGCAAAACTCTTCCTGCACAGTTGAAGTAACTTCGGTATAGGTGCCTCAACATCCAACGTACTGGAAGAGGTGAGAATATTGGTGGCCTTCTTCTCAAAGGCATGCCAGGCATCCGTTTGCTCTTGAAAGGCCTGCCAAACATGTTGGACTGTCTGTTTGGAGATGACGCCTTTGCCGTGCTGATGCTGAAAGTACCAGGCTTTCCATCCCAAGGGAAAAGAGCATACCAGTGGATAGTGATCAGGGTAGGTCCTACCCTGAATGAGCGGAAAGTGTGAGAGTCTGAAGGCCTGTTTGGCAGCATGATCAGCTTGTGGGCGGCGCATCAGGATGTAGTCAATGTGGGAGGTTGCAGTCGGGCCCACAAAGGAAGGCGTTCTGTCATTGGACCTCAATGAACACAATGACCATCTCTGTACCAAATCTGTAAACTCAGGCGTGGGAGTACACGAGGAGGAGGTGTGTAGGGTGGAGTTGAAATCTCCAGCAACTATCAACACATTCCTGAAAGGTGCCCTGCAAATCAGCTGATCCAGTTCTTGCCAGAACAGAGTTCGAAATTTGCTGGGGTTCTCTCGTTCCTTTGTAACATTGGTGGTGTACTGGTAACAGTTCACTACATCCACATTGCCGGAGCCCAAGTGACACCTGATGTGCTGCAGGCGTCCAGGTCGAGGTGAGGCATAGCTGACATCCTGGATCTGGCAGAAGTTCTTGTTGACCAAGGTGAGAAGACCACCTTTCTGTCCTGAGGAGTCCGCCAATGGAAATGCAGCAAAGCCATATGTCTCCCAGGGTTCCTCCAATGACCAAGAGGTGCCCTGTAATAGGACCAAGTCAAATGGTTGAATGTAGATCCAGTTAAGCAGTTCAATGTACGTTGCACTATTCATGGATTGACAATTCCAACAAAACAGGGTTGCCCGTTTCCCCTGTTTCTTCCTCTTCGAGGTTGCATGCCCTGCAGCAGGTTTCTGTGTGGTGCATGAAGAGGTCAGCTGCCGATGATCTTGCAGTGAGGTATGCAACTTACCTCTATAGACCACAAAGCCGTTGAGCGCCAGTCGACGCATTGCTCTCTTGAAACTGCGCTTGACAGGTGGATGGTGTGCCCCGTGGGGCGCTTCAAGGGGCCCTAGTCCAGGTTCTTTGGGGTGTGACTTGGCGGGGACAAATTTACTTTCAACCCCTTCAGAGTGCACCCTGGAATGCACTCTACCCTCACCTTTAGCTCCCACAAACATCTCTGAAGACAGAGCGAGCGGCCAGGAGCTCCCGGAATTGGGACCGGGCAGTGCACTTCGTCTCGTAGGTCCTGTTGCTATGGTAGCCGTCAGGCCAGGGTGCTGGGAGAGGTAGTGGTCGTTCAGGAGCCACAGGAGCAACAGCAGGAGCAGCGGGAGCCGGGACTCCACAAGATCCGCAACCCGGGCCATACGCCATAGCAGGAGCACAAATCCGTCGAGTGCGAGCTCTGAGCACTGAAAGGCTTGTGCAATGCTGCTGCCCAGAAAAGCTGCTCCGGTGTAGTGTGCAGAAAATGGCACAGTAGCGGAAACCCCACCTTCAATAGTAGAGCCACGCTTCCCATGCCCAGTGCAAACCCCATAATAGGTTGGTAAGCCCACCAATTTGTCTTGTACCGCAACAATAGCACATCCTTGAGCTTGAGCGTATGATTTTCGACATGTATGGTCTTTCTGCGTCGGACTCGGGCCCAAGTTTCCGCAGCGCCCTTGCAGAAGGCCGTCAGCATACTACAGGAGGCTAAAAGGGTACAAGTTGATTTGGCAGTCTTCAAGATCACCTTCCAATCTCGCACTTGTAGATCTGTTTCGTCTTGCAGCAAGGTAGCACCTAGCAGAATTCTGCAGCTTTCGCGCAAGATCACGGGCCTGTAGGGATGCCAAATTGCATTGTAGATGTTTCTGAGCTGCTGAATTGCTGGGTTTCCGGAAAGCTTATATCGTTGATCTTTGCATCTCTGGCGCCTTGCTCCAATTGGCGGAGCACTTCGCGGCGGCGTTCTAGGGCAACTAGACAGATTTCCGCAGAGACAGTCTGGATTTGCATTGCAGTTGCAGGTCCAAACAGGTGTTCTTCGCGCGCCATGAAATCTGCCAGTACCATTGCCAGTCCCGCTGCTCCTGCTTGAAAAACCGCGAGTGCTAACTCCGCCATTACTTCCCGGATTTTCTCGGTCTCTTTCTCTTCATCTGCTCGAATGGACTCAACCTGCTTTCTGATGTCTTCTGCTGTCTTCTTTGAGTAGACTCCTGGCACGTCATCAATTGTCACCATGTTCACATCATGGTCAACAGGCACAGAATGCCCGTTATCAACATAGATGTGCATCTCTGGCCTCCTGTTTCTAGGTCCAAATTGTTGACATCCATCAGACCTGTGCATTTTCACCGGCAGATCAAGGAGCACCAGGATGACCATGAGGATGTTGACATTCGGTATTGACTGGTCATTGACAAACCGTGACACAGCAACTTCCAACTGTTGCGGCTTGATGACAACACCGGCTGGTAGACACTTGAAGACATCTCTGAAATACCAGAGGTGCTGAGCATGCACCCATTTGTCGTTTCCAGAATCAGTAATGAGCCAGTAGCCCTGTCTTCTCGGATGTTTCCTCCAAACTCGCACATACTCATTGCCGTAGACTGCCAAACATCCGCAGCGCAAGTCCAATGATGTGCCAAATGCCAGTTGAAACCTCTCACTGAGTCTGCTTTTCAGCATACCCCTCTTGAATGTCGTTGATTTGTGGTCAAGGTCAAATTCCACGGAGTGTTGCCAGGAAATTGCAAGAGAATCAACAACACAGGAAGAGGAATCTTGTACACGCAAATCATCCAAAATGGATGAAGTGTGTGTTGTCTGGCATGGACAATGTGCCACATCAATCTCAAAATCGTTGTCCATGTATCGCACAACTCGCTTCTCAAGCAATGGTTGTGTCTCAGCATGATAAGCTCCAATTTCGTCTCCAGATGAGGCTTGCTTCGGTGTGCCGGCCATGTCTAGGCTCTGTGTTGGCGAATTATGCATAACCCGGCCCACCTTTCGACTTCAATTGTCGCCTCTTGCGGGTTCTTTTTCGCTTTAGCTTCTCTTGACTCCCTCTGGCTTGTTCACAGGTTGCATCAACACTGCTATGGGTGCTCTTACCATCTTGGTCTTGCTCTTTCCCATCATACTGTTGGGTGCTCTTGGCATTATCACTTAGTGAAAAATGCCCTAGCTCTTCCCCACAAGGACTCAACGGGGTGTGGTGCTCATGCTGCTTCTTTAAAAGAGAACAGCCTAGCTCTTTCCGCACCCCTAAAGTTTCAAGTGCGACAAAATTTGTCGAAGATGATGCACCACCTGTGATAAAACTTCGTAATTCGTCAAGTTGCAACTGCATGCTGGCTTGTTTCAGTCGCTGTTGTTCAACTTCTAGCTTCAATGCTGCCACTTCTCTTTCATGTTCTTCTTTCTTGATATATTCGCCTGGGTTGTTCAATGTCTTTTGGGAGCCAGAGCTGAGAGGTGAAACTGCGAAATTGTCAGTTGAAACAGATTGGACAACTGTTTCGACCTCGCCTCTTATTCTCCAAACATCATTCGGAAAAATCATGACAAGTTGTTGGGCCACCCTTTCAACTTCTTCTCTTGAGTGGTCACCAAATGTCATGTGTAGGTGAGTCTCAGAGTCCCATGACTCCTGATCAACTTGATACGTCACATCTCTCACCGACTCTGGCCTTCCAACTGTCTGTGTGCCAAATGTTCTCTGAGCTTGTGGTTCTGGCTCAGACTTGACTTGTTTGTGTAAGCCACAAATGGCCCTGTGCAGTTGTTTGTGTTTCCCAGAACTGGTGGAATATGTTGGGCCAGGTTGTTTCGCCTCACCAATTCTCACGCCATTCTTAGGATTTCTCCTAGACGTGTCGTGCCAAGGATAGCCTGTTGAAGAAGAACAACCAAAGGTCATTCTCGATATCTCCAAACAGCTCATTGGACGAAATTGGCTATTGCTCTTGACTTCTATCTCTTTGTATTCCAGGCCCACTTTCCGACAAGCCTTGAAGATCTGGTGAAACACAGGCTCTGTTGTTTCATTTATTTTGATGATGCAAGAGTACACTAAATCTCCCTGTTGTAATTGACTTCGGAACTCTGTTTCTGCTTTTGACATTTGCTGATTCACTCGCCTGGTGCATGGAAAAGTGTTGTCTTGTGATGAGCAAAACTTCGAGAATTGCGAGCCACACACAAAGTGTGGGACCATATGGCAACGCTCAAGCCCCTCATGCAGCTCATAACAGCGCGCCGGCGCCTGAGTCTGCACTTCATCAGGTGCTCTCCCAAACACTTCCTCAAACCTCCTTACACATTGAGGGAAGCTTTCAATCTTCTTCCTTCGTGATGTCTGACCATCCCAAACTGTCAGACACTCAGAGATGAGGTCCATTGCAACGGCAAACCTCCGACTGTCGCTGTCCTTTAGCTTAGAGCCAGTCGTCAACTCCGCGCCAGATCCAGAATCATGAGCTCGATGTTCCATTTTGTCTATAGCTCATGTTCAAAATGGAAATTTGGAATGGGCACCCCACAGGGTGACACCGCCCCGAAGGGCAACATTCCTCTCCAGGCCCCGTGGGCTTCCAATCCCACCATGCATCCCTCACGGGATTAACACTACCAGCGGGCAAAGGACCAGAGGACCAGGGGACCAAGGGACCAGAGGACGAAAGGACCAGCGGGCAAAGGACCAGAGGACCAAGGGACCAGAGGACC
>CAXAMN010008336.1:171707-194781 GCA_963970005.1 Durusdinium trenchii
GACCAAAGGACCAGCGGGCAAAGGACCAGAGGACCAAGGGTCCAGAGAGAGGATGAAAGGACTAGAGGACCGGTTACCAAACAATTTTTTTTTGATACCTCTCCCGTGGACCCTCAACTGTAACGCCGAAGACATCCAACCGGTAACACGGAGCGACCCCGTCGAAACATGACGGAACGCCGGTCGGTCGAAATAGGACTCTCGTCATCACCATTCGACCGGCCTACGGAAGCCGGCCATTCGCCGGCGGGCGAATCTGGGAAGAAACAAGAAGTTGACTGGGAACAATGCGCATCTGGAGAACACACTCGGAACGTGTTGAAGAGGTTGCCAGTCCAATCTCAAGCAGGACAGGCCGGCGGTATTGAGGTAGTAGTATTCGCCAGGAGCCTGTCAAATGCGATTGGCTTCAGCTGCAGGAGGCAAAGTGACCCTGGGAAAACTACCACAGAACCTTGCTGCTTCCACCTTGAATCGATCAGGGTACCACTTAGGCTGATGTGCTCAATCTAAATGAATCCTTGCTTCGTTCAATCCCCTAAAACGCACCTCAGTTGTGAATCGTCCATTCAGAGCATTTGATTCTCCTAGGATGGCTAGAGATCACCCCTCTTTGCTCGACTCCCTCTTGCAGGGGAAATCTACATATCACCAGCTCATTCCCTGCTCACCGGCTGCGAGCAACTCAACTTGAGAACGACTTAGACCCATCCCAACCCCCAGTCACCTCCGATCATCTTCCTCCACAGTCCCGAAGCGCACCACAACTCACCAGAACTCTAAGACCAATGCATCTCTCATCCCTCAGACCCGAAAACCACCTTCCTAACCTCACGTAGGCCCGAACCACCCAGAACTTCCGACACGTCCGACGTCCCAGTTCAACATCCAAAAATTGGAGTCAGTCATTCACTGAAGTCCTTCAGCACTCCACCCCAACGCTCCACGTGCCTCCGGATGCTCCTTCAGCTCCCACGGCGCCGGCGGCGTCGAGGGGAGGTCGGCCGCGGGCTCCGGGGTGCGGGTACGCGAGCGCCTCCAACGGGGCCGGCGCCGGGGTGGGTGGGCGGGACCGGGAAAGGAAGAAAGATGGATTTGAAGAGGGAACATGATGTCAGTTGATGTGGAATCACCACGAAAGACCACTTCAAATTAATGTTAATGTGGAGGACATGTGGTAACAATAGGTGACAACAAGTGACGGCCCAACCCTTCTGGAAGGCCATTCCAAAATGAATCGAACATGATGGAATCCTACTCTCTACGGATGTAGCAAAACTCACCGCCCACAAACATATATATATATATATACATACACATAGAGTTAATACACCCATTGACCCTGGGCTTGATCGAAAGGATCTCTATTTGCCAAAAAAGAGGGATCCATGATGATCCATGGTTCTGATGTCTACCATTCATTTGATTTGATGTCTTAATGATGTGTGCCATTTCGTTTGAAAGACAAGACCCATGGTTCTGATTTTCATGGGATCTTGTGTAGATTCTACTAAGGCATCACCACCGGTCCCACCGGCCGTGCCTCCCGTTCTCCAGCCCTTCGTCTCGGCCAGACAGCGGGCGGACGAGCTCGGTGTCCGGCTCGGGCGCCTGACGTGGGAGGAGCTGAGCGGCAGCCTCCACCAGTTCGGTGGTTTAGGACGTAGCAAGAAGCTACGGATGTAGCGATGCCCTTAGTTACTAGATGTTACTAGATGTTACTCTAGGACCCCCCATCTGGTCGAAGACATCTTGGGGTTGGGTTGTGCCATCTGAAACCACTGTAGCCCGGATTGCCGGTAGATCCGAAAGAAAGATCGATGCAGTCTGGGAGACCGGACATGGGCGGAGCGCATGGAAAAAATGTGAAGGGGGGTGCGGACCCCGGACTGTGTGACTGTGCGGAGAGCGATCAACACTTTTATGTTTTATTCACATTGACCTACGTTCGAAGAGTTTTCGCATTTGGCATATGGCGCTTCCACGGCGTATTGGGCCTTCGAAGTGGGGACTTGGGACTTCTTCTGGAATTGGGAGACTCCACCGAGTCCTCTTGAAACAGCTTCAACGGCTCAAGGTGCAGGGCCTTTGAAACGTGCACGCGGCGCACGCGGCACTGGGGTTCGCGCCACTCCGGCCTCCTCTTCGTCCCCCTCGCCCTCTGCCGTGCCGAAGCGGTGGATCCTGCGAGCATCGGTGGATCCCAAGCTGTGACCGGAGCAAGGAGAAGGGTCTTGGAAGGCCTTCCCCCAGCTGCCCAATGAGCCAATCTAGTGCAGCCAATCTTGTCACTCAGGACTCACCTGGACCTTAGGCTAACTGCGGCTAACTGCCAGTGGGTAGGCTGGCAAAGCCTAAAGCCTGTCTATTTCGACATATTGTACTGCAGGGCTCGAGCTTGCCATGCCCTGTAGCTGGATTAACTCGGTGCCCCAGTGGTCACAGGATCACACCATGGTGCTTCCTACATGTCACGTTTCATGCTGGGAGGCTTACCAAAAAAAAACAGAGGCAGCTGCTCCATTGTGTTGCATCTGTGCTCATAAAGGGGAAGGAGGCGGACGCAATGAAAGTTGTTTTCGGAGCTTCTACGCCAGGCTTCCTCAGTGTTTGTCGGAGGGATTCCCACTGCCTGTGGCCATGGTGCCAAGGTTCTTGCCGAGCAGAGGCTCTGTTTACAGTGGAACGGCCTTTTGCATGGTGTTGACCCTTCGAACCGCACAGTCGAGGCTGCGTAGTTTTGCTGGAAAGCAGAGGGAGCCTTTTCTTTTTATTTGGCTATTGTGCATGCGGAGTGGCAGTTTGGTTACTTCGCGCGGAAAGCTGGTATTGACTAGTTTTCGGGCTTTGAAAGCATGAAGATGGCTTCCACGAGGCCCTGGAAGAAGACTTCTGCTTGGAATAGTGTCAGTAGAATGAGCTTGATGTGCCTTAAACTTGTGGTTTGAGGACTTCATTGCTGTTGAACGAGCATCGGAAGTGGCCTGGCCTGATGAACAGATGACCAGGTTGATTGCTGCTCAGCCTCAATTACCCTTTTCGTTACGCCACCCAATCAGATCCAATCTGGGATTTGTGATGGGTGCGACTTGTTTTTGGCCTTTGTGTCGGTACCTTGGGGCTTTGCGGCCCGCAGCTTGCCGGAAGTGGTATGGCTGCTTTTGGCCTGACTTTTAGTTTTGCCACAAGGAACGCGCAACTTTCATATTCAGGGTTGTGCCTGGCCTTGTTCAACCTGATCTTGCCCAGTACAGTACCTGGGACCGCTTGGGCTTAATTAGATGCACGGCAGCCACAGACAGACGTCTTAGGCCTATGCGAAAGAAAGGATATTGTACTGCCTCCAATTGCTCAAAAACCTGGCTGCCACTTCTTGACCCATCAGACCTCTGCTCCGTCATGATCATGCCCACATAGTGACACATCTATATTAGTATAGTATAGGAAGAAACAACAGAAAAAAAGGGGGTGCAGTACGCCAAGAATGAAGCTGTTTCCTATTATTTCCTCAAGCCCTACGTGTCACAAATCTGGAACAGGGTGTCCTGAACTTCTCCCAGCTCACCACCCCAGTCACCGCTATACCGCGAGTGCCGCTCATGCCCTTCGACCGCTCGCCCCGCAACCACCGGGGTCTCGCGCCCCCCCGGTCCTCCCGAGTGCATTGCAAATGGACGTGAGGGAACCGCTCACTGTCGTGACCTCATCGGGTGCAAACACGATCCGACCCTCAAGAAGCCACCGGATGACCGGATGAGCCAGTCCTTTTTGGGGGGGGATGGATTGCTGGTGGATCCTTTTGGCCAGAATGTATCAGGATGTCTCTCACCGCATGTCAATCAACATCCCGGCTTCCTTTCTACTTAGAGTTGAAAACGGGTATAATTAAGGGTCAAGCGATTCGATCTAACCCTGACATGCAAAAGAACATCTAATTACACGGGGAAAAAGGATGCAAAACAACGATAAATGTGTCCCGTTTGCTGGACCAACTGTACCGATGCGCCCCCGCAGCAGCCCCTCAGATCCTCCCGGCTCCACACCTCGCTCCACGTCTCTGAGTTCCCCACTCGGTCCATGCCCATGTCACCAGCCTCCACCTGTGAAGACTCGGAAGACTCGGGGAAGCTCCGAAGTTCCACGCCAATGACTTGCACGAGGGCCCCAGGGTCACCCAAAAGGACGACCCCCCCGGTTGACCCAAAAGGACCAGATATTTCGAAGCATGTCTTTCTATAGCGAAGGGCAGCTTGGACATGTCTTGCCACCTCACTTGTTCAAGGTAGATGACCTTGAAACTTGGGTATGGAGATGTGTGTCTTTCTCATGTTATCTCATGTTCCCAGATTCTTCCTAGCTGTTTGGGGGCCTGGCAGTTCTGTGTGAATATTCCGTTCCAGCCCATGTCCAGATAGAACTCAATCTCAAAGAACTGAGGACGAACCACAGGTTCTGAGAACCTGTTCCAAGAACACTCCCTGATCTGTTGTTGAAATTGATATCTGATCCCTTCAGCGGACAACTTCGACTAAGGTGACTACGGTGACTGAATTTCCTGCAGTCAGCTTGTCTGGTTTGAACAACGTACCAACAAAGCATTTAGATTAATGACCTGCCCCAAGAGAATTCCATTTCGCAACAAGCTGGCAGCATAGCTGTATAAGAACCTCCTCGCTTCTTTCACAAACTTTGGAGAAAACAAGTTTCATTCCATGATGTGCTTTCTTGGATGAGCTTGTAATCCAAAAAGGACGTGCTTCCTCGGAAGAAACCTTCAGTCTTGGTATACACCTTCCTCTCTTTATGTCCAATAAACCCTACACAACAATGGTAAGCTTTGCTTGCACCTGATTTGGGGGAAATACTTTCGAAGGAACCTCAAAAACTTTCAAAGCAAGGGATCACAAAGTCGACCCTGGGCTCAAAGTCAACCACAAAACAATATCAGTAAAGTCAGGGTTCACATCCACAGTACCACTGAGTCACTATCCACTATCCTTTGTCCATCTTGATGGTTTCACCAGTGAAACCGGTGGGTTTCGGACGTGTTTCGCACGGTTCCGAGGGTCTTTTGGTTCGGAAAAGGCATGAGATCGGTGCCCAAAGACTGAGGTGAAAGGCTGAACTCCAAAGACCCCAACAAAGGGTTTGTTCAAAGACTCATCTTCAGATTCATTTCTATTCCTGAGGTGTCTTTGTTCATCTATAATCTATTGTTTTTTTGTATTGGTGCCTGAATCATCTTCAGTTTCTTTCTTTTCCCTCTTGCAGTTCAGTGGCTGACATGAGAATGTCAGGACAGTCCTTTCTCTGCAACAAAGGATTGTTTGGGGTCCAAATCAGCCAGACGACCAGAAAGCTTCTGGAAGAATTGATGTTTGTAGGTAATTCTTGCCGAAGGACCATGACCATGATTACTGGCTGTTTGAGCTGTTGAAAAGGTTGTCTTTTGAAATGGCTGTTGTAATGCAAACAACCTTGCTCCAAACAGAAAATTTGTCACTTGTGTATTGAGTTCGGAATTGTAACAATCTACGGTTCGGGACTCCCGCCACACTTTACAGCACAAAAGATCTGGGTGTTGCTTATACACTTACAATGGTCTGTTTCCTGACACCTATATTACCCTTATACATGCCCAATAGATCAATGGCTCCATATATTTTCTTGTTCATGAATACTCATAAGGTGGATGGTCAAGTTCGATCAAATGGGAATTAAGAACTATATCCCTGAAATTCCCATCCAAAATTGACACCGTCAAGGACAACCTGAAACTAGTAAGTCTGATGATCTCCCAAAAAAAACACTCGAACCATATACATATATATATATATATCATCTATACATGACCTCAAGCTGGTATGCCTTCTCCCAAGAAGCCACACATGTATCCAGGGCAAACCCCGGGCGAACTCCTGATCCTCCCTCGCAAGTTGCCTGGACATTCGTCCCGGTCTCTCGCTGGAGCTCCTCGCGTGGGACGTGTCAGGTGTCAAAGAGTCTTCTGCTCAGGAGGTGCAACCCCTAGTTGCCATAGATAAATCGTTGTATAAGGAGCCTTGACCCCCCGAATTTCAGAGTGGCGAATCAGATCCTCCATGCTTAAACAGTGGCACCCCAAAGCTAACGGGCGTGCTTTTTCGGTGCTTGCAGCATCTGGGAGCGTCCAAAAACACCTGGTGTCATGCTTTTCAACCACACGTTGTGCTTACGATGAAATCACATCTCCAACGAGCAAATCCCCTTCTCTGTCACCCAACAGACCCAACCATAGAGGCAAACCTCGGGTAAACTGGGTAGTAGACTGATCCTCACCCACTGGGTCCGGGACATGAGGCCCGAAGCAAAGCAGCAAAACCCCGACCGGGACCGGGATCTTCCTATCTGTTTCACACATCCAAACGTTCTCCTTAGACCGCGGGACACATTCCAGGACACACTCCACAGATGTTTTGAACCTGGTAGAGGACTGAGTCTCACATGGACCCGATTTTAGACGTGGACATACATGGACCTGTTGAGGAAATCGCAGGAAGCTCTTGCTGCCGGCCTCTTTGCTCGTCATGCTCGTATCGTATCACAGAACCCCAAGCAACAGGCTTTGGGCCCGTGTTGGCCTTCTTTCAGGGCAAAACTTCCAGGACTCGCCCCCCTTTTTGGACCTCCACACCCCCAAGGATCCCTGGTGTCCTCCCTTCCCCTAGTGCCACCCTGCCCTGGAGGCCCCGAGCCTTGATGTTGGCGCCTCGCTTGCCAATCACCACCGACGCCAAGAACCTCCCGGGATGGTCGTCCCAAGCGAGGTTCTGCCGGTTCTGCTGTGGGAGTTGGAGAAGGGGAGGAGCCCTATTATTATAGGACCCCCCCCTAAAATGGGACACCTATAGGGCTCAAGTTGTTAAAGGTCGAAATGATGTCAACAAATGTTCTCATGTGTTGACTGCCGTAACTCTGTATCTGCTGATACCTTGACTGTCCTTGACTCCTTTTGGGGAGTGGTTTCAGGCGAAAGGTAGCTACTCGTCCAGCAAACCGGATTTTCTCTGTTATGCTATATATCCAAAGAATCACTCCCGACGAAGTGCTTCCTACCCCGGAGTGGAGCTTGGACCTTCAGTGCTGCACGATGAACATGACCGAAAGCATCCATATTGGCAGTGTCCGCAATTTCGCCCATGGAGGTTTTGCTCTTGACTCAAACTCTGCTTAGTGCAAGTGAAAGGCCTCTGCTTCAACAGAATTTGGAACTTCACTTACTTGAACCTCCCTGACTCTTTGGATCGGACCACCAGGCTGCCTGGGCAGGAGCACCTTCAGCTCAGTCCCTGCGCGAGCCGCGTCGTCGCATGGGACGTCGCGCCCTCCTCGCTTGAGACTCGAAGCTGAGACTGGGCGTTCCACTCGAAGGAAGAAAAACCGATCTGGGCTGACTCTTTGGGGATGTGAAGTATGCCCCCCTCCCAAGTACGAACCAGCTGGCGCCGCTTTCTCGTTGTGTTCGCCCAAACCTGGACTTCCTGGACGTCCGGGACCGGCCGGTGATCCAACCGGGAAAACCGCGCCTGACTTCCGACCCTTCACCTGGTCAGCGGGACGTGGAGCGGCCCACGGTTTGGTACTCAAAGTGTCTGGTACCAAGTGGGTCTATGCGTACTCAGTGATGCTCAAAAGGAGCGCACGAAGAACACCGATCTGGGAGGAGCACCGACCTGTCATTCTCACAGTAGAAGTATGCTGTTAATCATCAACCATTGCGAGAAAGCGATGTTGATCCAAAAAGGCCACGCACACATACGACATCCAGTAACAAATATGCACAATCCTAAAAAGGACATGTTGAGGATTAGGAGCAACTTTGCAAAGGTGCATGTACTACAACAGTTTCAATGGGGTGCGTATTGGAGGATAGGGGTGCCTATCACCCAGTCGCTCAGGGACAAAAAAATCACCCCTTCTGGTACCTGCATACGTGTAAGTGACTGTAAGTGTATGAGTTTACCGAAATCTCCGCTGGACTAGTCCAACGATGGACGGCGGACCGTTCGGACGTCTCCAAACCGTCGCTTGTGCTGTTCGGACGAATCAACTCTCACCCCACACGACGCCAATGGACGGCCATGTTGTGACTTTTGGGATGTGGTGTGGAGGGTTCAAGGTAACTAGGCATATGTGGCCGAAGTTCCGTCCTCCCCAAAACAGAGGTCTGCTCTGGTCTCCCACCGAACTGGGCTCGAGCAGGTCTCGGTCAGTCCCACCGCACCTTTGCGAGCACGGCCTGAACCGCCTTGGGAAGCAACGGACCGCCACGCAACCCGGGCGGGTGGCGAACCGGCCGGCTCTCGGAATGAGTGCGGGTGGAAAGGGCGAAGAAGTCGATCGACGTGACCGCAGCTGCTGCGATCGTTTGATGGTGGACTTTCCAACCCACACCTCTTGCTTTCACCTCATTCTGTGGAAGTTTGTTCAAGTGAAGTCAAGTGATGTCGTTTCTATATCCCACCACCTGTTCCAGGTATGAGGACACTACAACCAAATCTCAGCATATCCCATCCAACCCATCCCAAAATCAATGGTTTGTCAAAACCCATCCCATCCCATCCCACAATCATGAAACTCTTAGACTTGAATCGGTCGCTCTAACGAGCTGAGTGAGTTCCAGCACTCAGCAGTGGGAGAGATTTCAGAACATATCCGTGTATGCAATTATGACCGTATACATTTGGGTGGTGTTGATGATAATAAATGAATGTATACTTACGCGAATGTAGGTCATCCTTTGATTGTGGCCAAGCACGCGACCCTGGACAGCCTGGTTACGTTCCCCTCAGTAACACTCAGCCTGGTGAATGGGTCACATCCCTGGTCAAGCGCTGGGCCACATGTCCGTCTTCTACTCCGACTTCCAAAGAGGCACCGCTCCCACCCTCAAATAGAACACCGCAAGAATGGAACATTATTCATATTATAGAAATGATATGAAATGATATGAAATCGGACTCCCTATCATGCATTAACCCAAGAACATCAACCACACCCAGCCCCAAAACGCACCCATTGATTCCACGCCACCACCCCTTTCCAACGCACCGAAACGCACCGTTTCGCACCGAGCAGCTGCTTGGATCTCGGCGCCCCGTTGCCCCCGGAGCGTCAGCAGCCGGTGACCCTCGCAGATCTGATGGAGCCTGGTGAGCCACCGAAGACGGCCCATCGGCGGCGACGGGCGGTGGATCGGGATCTTACTTACACTTACGGCTCATCCATCGTATGCAAGCAGCACAACTGAGCGCTGGATGTTCTTCTTGCAAATGGGATGAACAGTTCTTGACTGAGGCAGTTGGATGACATAGGGGATGTAAAGATGTGCCATTTAGGGGTCCATGAGGTAAAAAGGGAAGATTGTGACAGGTATAATGTAGACCTGTGACTAATATACCCCCCTAGAATAACGTCTTTTTTTTCCTGCACTGATCAATAAAGGCCCCCAGAATAATGTATTCTTTTTTTTTGCAGGGATAGTTGTAGTGGAATATTTCTGATTGTTATAGTTTACTGTTTCCCTTTTGCTTTGCTTTACTTACCTAAGCTCTTTAGTCTTTAAGCTTTCCAAAAGTTTCCAAAAATCAGTACACACTTTCTTTACAAAATCCCTTATTCAAAAGTATTGAAAAACAAAAAACAATCATTCAAGCAAAGGGGGTAGTCCAGCAAGCAGCTTTCTGACATTATTTAGGGGGGGGCCTCTAGAATAATGTCTAGAGATTTCAAGCTTAAAAAATAGTTTGCTTGAAGTAAACTTGTATTCATTCCCTTTCTTTTCCTTTTGCGTTGCTTTACTTACCTAAGCTCTTTAGTCTTTAAGCTGTCCAAAAGTTTCCAAAAATAAGTGCACACTTTTTTAGTATTCCAGATGTCTTCAATTTGAGATTTAATTGATTCCCTTTTATTTTTTATATTGCCAGAGAAGACCAAGAAGATTTTAATAAGGATTCTTTTCATTTTGGTCCTTTGATTAGTTTTCTTATACATTTATATTGGAGGCCCTGGTTGTTGAGGGGAGGGGGGGGCGGGGGGGGTGATTAATCAAGGGACTACATTAGAGGGGAGAATTGACTTCCATGCTGAGAGAATGGGCCACAAAACACTATCATGCGACCCTCCAGCTGCATGACTGAAAGCAACTGTTCGGGGTTGGAATGCATGAACAGTTTAGGATACCCTCTCTCACCATCTTTATCCCCCCATCATTGGCGAGTGGAGCCTTGTGATGCTTTTCACCCCTGTCAGTCATCAGGTTCTGTGCTTGCTTCCCACCACTAAATGCGGAAGACTTGGCTTTGCTTAAGAAACTGGAAAAACATATTCCATGCACGAAACGCGCTGCGCAAGTCTCGTCTTAATGCGCCCGCGCCTTATACAACACTCCCGAACCGGAACTGTACTGCGTATGCGAGGTAGGGTGAACATCTGCGAAAATGCAGCTGCTGAAGGGAGTTCACCCGTAGTGTAGACTCTTGATTACTAAACTTACTAAACTACCCCCCCCCCACCATTTGAATTGAAAAAGCATCTTCATATCGGGTGGTTTATGAATCAAGAGTCTACATTCCCAGACACTCCATGGGACTGGAATATAACTATGCCAATCAGTTGACCCCGCACAGGCACCACCACCACCCTTGGCCTGATCGGCAGTCCGGACTGGCAGTCCCACCCGATCCCCCCTCCCGGGCATCCCCGACCCTCCGACGGCATCGTGAAGATGCACCGTGGCCTGGCCGGGCCGGTAATGCAGGTGTGTCCCTTGAACAGGTTTGGATAAGACATAAGAACATAGAACATCATGAACAACTAGTCCCATAAAAACATACGACATAATGAACACCCTAGAAGTCCAAAGACTTAGTTTTGACCGACTGGAGTAAAGGAAGTTCCCTTTCAGGTCCCCTAAAGACCATAACTCTATAGTCTTTGACTCCCAGGTAACAGGTAGTTTGAACATAGATAGTTCTACAAAAGAGAGAGTCCCATAGTCTTTTCTTCTTTATGTATTGCTCTGGGTCTCCAATAGTCTCCATGCCCCAATCCCCAGACGAACCACATCTAACCACACAGTCCGTCAACTGATTCACCTAAGGACTTCGACTCCAAAGGAAGGCGTCTTCGCCGTCGCCGTCGCGCCCAACTTCGACTCCATGACACCGACCGTGGACTCCGCGGTCGCGGAAGCAACTGGACTCGAAGCAGCGACCCGACTGGACTTGCCTCACGGGTGAGTTTCTGCATTCCCATCTGGCCCATCAGGGAAGATCAATTTGGGAGATCCATGAGGGAGTTCTGTGACTGGGGTTGTGTTCACTGCCCATGTGGTACCGATGACCAGAAGACTCGAAGACCGAAACATCGCTTCCACAACAGCTTGGCTCACAGCGGAGTGGGATGGCATGGGTTGTGGGGACTGGCCCTAGTCCATCCTAGCCCCTCAGCTTCCCAAGAAATCCAATCCGGGCCAGATTCTGGGCCTTTCTGCAAACCTCTTTTCATATCACCGAACCACCGGCCCCCCAAAACAACCAGCCCCGTCGGACACGCCCCGTCTGACAATGCCTTGGTCTCATTGGCAATCTCTTTCAGCGCCCCCTCACGGTCCAACTCTTCTGCCCGCTCGTTCGGCAGGAGCACCTGCTACGACATTGCTGCATTCCGGTTCGGTCCGGTGTGTGTTCCACCGAAAGGAATTTCGGTTCACCGAACTGTCCAGGTAGGAGGACACCCAAAAAATGGGTCGGCCGCCGTGGCGACCGGCCTGGCACCAGGTCGCCCAAAAAGAGAAGTTGCTGGCGTGATAGGTTGTGTCCTCTGAAAAAAAAGGAACACTCTTCAAAACATACGTGGAAGTGATGCACCGAAAAGGCTTTACAAGGTGTAAGGTCTGTTTTGCTGGGACATGCCAGCAGTAGGTGTATGTTAGTGTCGTGGCTTTTCTGCTGTTTCAAGACTAACATGGAACCACGTGAAGGTATTTTCCAAGCTACACTAACATGTGAAAAATTCAACGAAAATATCATGGTTCAATGCTACGTATGTTTTCAGGAGAGTATAAATTGTATAAGATTCCATCTCAGGGAACACAAGTTTCATCAAGTGTCTCCTCTGAACAACTTAAAAGCACATTTCATGTTCAAAGAAAAACTGGGCAAAAACTGGGCAAAGATTTCATGATTCTAAACCAACAAAAAAGGCTCCGTCTTTGGTCACTCCAGTGCACCCGAGATGGGAAGGCCGCCCGGAAGACCGAGCTCGTCGGGCTCGGTAGAGCCCCGAGGGACCCAACGGAGTTCAGCGAAGTTCCATGTGTCGCACTCCAAAGAAGATGGGAGGTCCAACAAAAACATCGTTGGAAGCCTCCGTTCATGTTCGAAGGGTGTTGACTTCTGTTCTTTTCTGGATAGGATGGATCTAGTCTACTGGCAATCTGACCATCGTGGAACGGAGACAAATGACATCCCAAAAATGTGTTTTCCCCAAGCTAAAATGCACAATCTAGATCAACAAGAGACGACTTGGTCATTTGCCTGTTCTTGGGGGTCCAAAAAGTCCGAATCCACGCTCCCTGCGGCCCTTCGCCTCTTTCCGGTCCAGAAGCTACATGGAACATCGCTTCAACTCCGCGATGTAAGCGATGCAAGGGGGAGAAATACTCAAAAGTCCCCATTGGACAGGCAAATCCACATTGGACAGCCTTCTTTGTGTTTTTGCAACATCCGAATCAACCTCGGACAGGCCAAATCAATCCACAAATAATCTGTTCATCCATCACCGTGACGACCAACAGCTGGTCGGACCCATCGACCCAAACGTCAAGGAACCAGTGGTTTCAGACGGCATCAGATTGCACTAGCACCCCAAGATGTCTTTTAGATTGGGGTCCATACAAACCACATCAAACCACTGACCAACTGGGGGTCCAGATGTGCCATTGGTCCTCCCAGTTCCCCAAAAGTACCTTTTTTATCCTTTGTAATATAGTTGTCATATATCATCGCTACCACTCCAGATGAAAAAACTTCACCTGGCCTCACACTGCTCCAGTTCGGAGGATCCCTTCACCAGTCGACCGGACGCCGTGCGGGCGAACTCGCCGTGTGCGCGTTCGCTCCGAGCCTTCATCTCTCCCCCAGCGGCAGGCCACTTTTCACCTAATGGTGGCCGGTCACTTCTGCCAGGGTTCCGAGAGACCACCGGTCGCGATGACTTGCAGTCTTCAAAAAGCTGAGAAGACTGGAGGTCCAAGCCGGAAACATCCAAACCAAGCGTGCTTGTCCCATCGACGAGTAACAAACCAAAAGCATTGGAAAAGCAGCATCGTGTGTTTCTGAGTCCTGTTGGGTGTTCACCATCGACCCTACAACAAAGGGCGCTGTTGATCTAACCATAGAAAGGGGTCTACGGTCTACCAAAAACTAGACGACGGGTGGCCCGAGAGCGAGAAAAAGAAAAGATGTAGATGTTAAGTTTGTAGATGTAGAACATGAACTTTAGTTTCTGATGATTTAGGATGTAGAAGTGGTGAAGCAGATACAAGAAGAGGTGAGAAGAAAGGAGAAGAAAGTAGACATGAAGTGAGATCTGTGAGAAGATGTGATGACAGGAACAAGTGGCGTAGAGGAGGTGAGCAGATGTAGCAGAGGTTTTGAATTTTGGATATAAAGGTGTTGAACAAGACGCAACAAGATGTGAGAAGATATGAGAAGAGAGAAGATCTTGCAAGTGAAATGAGTGAGAAAACGCACTTGTAAGTTATGAAAAGTTAGACATATAACGCTGAAGTGCCGAGAAGAAAAGACTTGTCAACTCTAGCGTATTGACTGTCAAGACTTTACAGCTGGTTACATCCCAAACTCTTGCGTCGGTGTATTTCTCGCTGGGTAGTTGACTCGCCTTACCAGAAAGAGACGGTGTCCGACGGCGACTATCTACTAGGGCTCCTGGCCTTACTGCTAGGAGCAAGGACTCTACACCTAAACCTGGCAGAAACAGCCCTATAGGTGGCAGAAGTCCCGAGGCCGTCCTTTCCCGCGCTGCAAGGAAGAGGGACGGGTGAGCCGTGCTGGTAAGGTTGATGACAGCGTTCGCAGAGTCAGCTTGACAAAGATCCAAAACTCCCAGCCAAAACTTCTGGTTTGCATGCTGAAAGAGCTCCTGAATGATCTTGTTGTCTTGAGCTGTCTGCGGGCCTTCTTCATCGTCTACTGCCTGCTCAAACGCATTGATGTCCTTGAAAGGATTGAAGCGCCCCACCCCCAAAATAAACGTATGTCCCCGCAAAGCCCTTCAGTCAAAGAGAAAAGGAACATGGGGTCCCTCAGTCAAAGAGAAAAGGAACATGGGGTCGCATAACAAAATGACAATGCCATGAGAAAAACTAAGCTTCTGTCTCTTCCTGATCATCAACCAAAATCCCGCTGGGCAGCTCCACGGCATCATTGCCAGGCCCTGCGTTCAACAGCTGCATCTTCACATCGTCTGCCTCCTTGACCGGCCGATGCTTGCAAGCGCTGTGAAGACAGCGAAGCCGAAGGCTTTCAGAAGAATTCGCCCTGACAAGAACAGTGCTCAGCTCAGGGGTGACAGAATACCCAAAACAAAGCACACTGTCTGTCCTGTCAGATGCTGCGGCGCACTCTATTTGGTACTGGTATACAAATTGAATCCTTTGGCCTGATGCACAACCCTCCCAAGTTGCCATCCCAAACTTAACCCCTCGGCCTTATAACACTCAGCAAAGGAGCCACGAAGGGGAAAGCAATTGCGGGCTTCTCAACGGAAAGCAACGTAAGGAACCGGCACGTGTTGTTCTTGGATTGCGCCGTGCTCGACCCTGTGACTGACACAACGTAACCTTCAGCCCCAAATAGCTCCAACAACTTCTTCTGGACAGCGCCCAGAAGGTCAAAGCGCTTCCTTGGCCAAATTTTACAGAGATTGCTAGTTGAGCATCGCCAGATCCAACGTTTTTTACAGTTAATGAAGGCAGTCAGAACAAAACACTAAATAAATCAAATTGCAACGAGAAACCCCACAGGAATTTCAATGACAAACCGTTCCAGCTTGCTGGTCTTCACAAGCTCCGCGATAAGGGTTAGGTACTTCATGGAAACACTCACCCGGCTCGTCTGGACATGCACAAAGAAGATCACTCTCCAAGTGGGAAAGACCCTCTCTTTCAAGGACTGGTTGAAGGAGCCTTCGTCATCATAAAGAAAGATCTGGTCGAAGAAAGATGAGGTCATCATCACCACCGCACTCTCTTCAGGATCCATCTCAGCAGTTGCATCAGCCATCGCCATGTCAAGCTTCGAAGGAGCATCGTCGGCCGAAGG
Source organism: Durusdinium trenchii (assembly GCA_963970005.1). Classification (NCBI taxonomy): domain Eukaryota; class Dinophyceae; order Suessiales; family Symbiodiniaceae; genus Durusdinium; species Durusdinium trenchii. The sequence continues at coordinate 187,094 of CAXAMN010008336.1, forward strand.
GTCTGCGTCTGCTTCGGGAGCCTCCTCTAAAGAAGCACCTGGCTCAGCCAAGGGCTTGGAGCCCCGCTTCAACTTGTCCAACTCATGGTAGAAATCTCTGCAAGCCTGGATGCCGCAATTGGCCTGCGAAACCCCATGCAACGGGACGTTTGCCTTCAAGCAGGCCTTCACTTCCAAAAGGCCTTTTGGTTGCTGGAGGTACCCAAGGATTCTGCTCCTGGCAGGGCAGGAAGTGAAGGTCGAGCCGAACGTTTTCTCAAGATGCCGCTGCCAAAGCTCCACGCCCTTGAGGGGCTGGCAAATACTTTGCAGGAACCTTCACAGGACTGGCCACACACGGAAAAACGATACCAAAAAACCGCCCCAGAAAGTAGTCCAAAACTGAGCCAGATGGAGCTGAGAAACTCGTCAGCCCTGAGCGAACCTGCGTTGTCCTCAAGCATCTTCACGGCAAGCTCAGTCGCCTTCAAAGCAAAATCTGCAGACAGCTTCTCGGCCGCTGTGCTTCCAGTCAGGTAATTGTTGTCGAAGACAAAGAAACTCCCTGAAGGCCTTTCTTGACCTCTTCGCTCATGTTCTTAGCCGCGCGGAGCCACCTGCCAATCCTGCTTCTGGCGCTTTGCCCCATGACTTCTTGCATCCGCTTCTGGACTTTCGACCAATCGCCTCCTGGGCATCTAGAGCGAAACTCGATCCTCCACCAACCTGATCTTATCCACAGGCTTGTGCTCGGAAAATGTGTTGTTCTGCTGCTCATGTCCTGAGATCAGATGAGGGAAGAAATAGAAACTAATTCGTCCGCCCAGGAAAGAAAAACACCCCCAGACCCAAGGCTGCTACCATCACACCGAAGTACCCAGTGCGAGACACGATGCCCAGCTACGAGGAAAGCAGAACAAAAGAGCTGAAAAGATGACACAATGGCCGCGAAGCGTTTGTGCTTGTAAAGGATTCCGAAGGCTGCTGGCCCTACAGAGCCGCAGCCACACACATACTCTAATATCTCTAATGATTATTTTGTGCTTGGCTGCCGCGCCCCTTGCGCTAAGTCAAGCGGCTGTTGCACTCATACGCAGCATGCGTAAGGCGGTCATATCCCAAGCGGTAAGTGACAACGTCAACAGCAAGGCCATTCTCAAACGTGTCAACCAAGGACTGGCTGAAGCCGGCCACGGTTGTCTCCGCCGCATCCGAGCCTCCTGCCACCAATGCCTGCTGCCGCTTGGCCTTGTAGATTTCATAAATCTGCTGAAGAGCCAACTGTGGATTTTCCATCCTGCAGAATGTGTAGGCCATCCGTGTCGAGCTGCTCTGCAACGACCTGCACGCCACTGAGCAAAGTCTTCCTCAGCGGCACTGATCAAATACTCTTTACAGAAAGGCGCCGTCTGAATGCGGGGTGCTGCCATCCAAATTGCCAAGACTACATTTCATTACATTGATGAGAAACCATCCGCGGGAAAAAGACAATCAAACTGGAGCCGGGCTTCTAAAAGTTGCCATTTTCAAGCTCTGTTCTCAACACCTGGGCGCGCGCAGGGTCTTACCGGCGGTGCCCAGAAGCATCTGCAACCGACAACAAGTGAAGGGCAAAGCGCTTCCCACGTTCAACAACCTCTGGGCCCTCGTGGTCAGTCTCGCCACGAAATTTCGGAGGCGCCATTGTCGCAGCAAGTGTCGCAGCAAACTCTCTCAAGGAAATCTCTCTGGTTCACTGACTCACGCCTTGACCCTCAGACAAAAAAGAATTGGGGCTCTGTTCAACTGTCTTTCAAATCTGCTCCCCACATCACTCAACACCAAAGCTGTCTCTCATGGCTAGCGGCTAGGGGCCCCGGCTTCAGAGGCCGCCTGCTTGGATCCTGGCGTTATGAGCTTGTTGTTGGGGACCTTAACCTATCTGGTTTTGCGGATGAACTCGAGGGATGATGAAGTGTGAGCCCTCGCCAAATTTTTTAGTGATGAGGAAATTCGAGTTCGGAAGTTTCAGTGATGCGGACGGCGTAGTTACCATTTGTGGCCCTAAAAGAGACAAAGACTTTGCGGGGAGCTGGGGTTAGTTCCTGGCCTCGGGGAAAACCAAAAAGTTTGGAAGTTCGCTATGGGCAGCTAAGGTGGTGAACCAAGTAGTTCGGAGGTTCGCGGTGAGCAGCTCATCGTGGGATTCTCCTATGGCAGGGGGTGGTGAACCAAGTAGTTCGGAGGTTCGCGGTGAGCAGCTGAACTGTGGGATAATCCCATGCCAGGGGGGTGGTGAAGCAAGTAGTTCGGAAGTTCGCAGTGAGCAGTTGAACTGTGGGATTATCACGTGCCTGGGGGGCAGTTCGGAAGTTCGCGGTGAGCAGCTGAAACTGTGAGGTTACCAGCGGCGATGAAAAAAAGCTGAACTGTGAGGTAAGGAAAACGCTGACCTCGCAGTTCGGGTGTTCGCCGTGAACTCCTGAACTGTGGGGTAAGGAAGTTGATGACTGCATAGGTAAGAGACTTACTTTTCTTTATAAACTAAATGGATGATTGAAAAACCCTGAACTCTATGGTGCCAGCTTTGGTCACCAAACACTTCGGCAGTTCGCGGTGAACGCCTGAACTGTTTGGTAAGCTAACACGGGACCTCACAGAGCCTCACAGTTCGGATCTAAATCCCTACCTCAATGGTCACCACGCTGTAAAGTCTTTACCCCGCTCTCGATGCTGCCAGTCAGGCTCAAAAACACAAGTCAAGCTAAAGCTGACGCGTCAAACGCGCTGAATCTCACGCGCTCATGCGCTATACTTCAGGCCCACGCAAAGACACCGACAGGTCTTGAGAGACCTTCAACTTCTTCTTGTCCCGCTCAGGCCCACGCAAAGGCTCCGGCCCAGCCAACGGCTCATCCTCAGGATTCTCTGCCGGATTCTCTGCCGACCCTTCGGCTGCCATTGGCGTTCAATTCACGCACCCGCTTCTGAGCTGAACGTTGGGCTTCACTCTTCTTCAAGTCCTTTAAAGACTGGTAATTTCCTTCGCCCAACTCAACGCAAGCCATGACACTCTGCGATGGAAATGCGTCAGGGGACGGCCAAAATTCCTGAGCTTTGGCATGGCCGGGGCCATGCAAATAACACAGTGACAATTTAAAGCCACCACGTTTGCCACAGCAAAGCGCTGGGGTAACCACAAAACGGTCGCGAAAGAAAAAAAGTGTGTAGCAAACAGGCTGCTGAAAGAGGACTCTCTTGGAAGGGGATGTGGCGGAGAGACAAGAACTCAGAATCTGACAAGGTCACCTTGTGAATTGGAATCTCGCAGGTCCTTAATTCAGCTTCCGAAGTGGCATCTAACCGCAACAGCCTGGGACATGGTGTTCATACTTCAAAACAGCTTCTCCTGGCCAAGCATCTTTGGCACATGTGACCAATTGTTGGCCAAGAACCCCAGCATCGCGGTGATGTGAAAGTCCGAGAAGAGGTACCACACCTTTTCTGCCAGCGCTCATTCTCTAAGTCTCTACAACATTTAACAAAAATAATCAAAAATAGCTAGCCGTCCACAGCCAGATCCTAACCAGAATCTGTCCGCACACAGGTGTCTTAGTGCCCCCAAAGAGCTTCCTGCTCCTTCGTCGGTGGCTTCTTCATCAAGCCGTGGCTGTTCTTGTTGATCAGCGCCTTTGCAGCCACATCACCTCAAAAGGCATGGGAGCGCAAGGGAAATTATTTATATGAAAATGACGGGTTGGGTGTTCAAAACTTCCACGCTTGTCTGAAAACAGTTATCGAGACAGGGCGCATGCAGAACCCACGCGCCAGAAAATGTGGACGAAACTTGCCTTCTGCTGCTCGTCAACAGGGACCTGATTCTCTGGAGGCGGAGGAACTTCAGACTGTGTGATCTTCAACTGCGCAGTGCTTGCTGCAGCTTCCTCGCAATCTTTGAGTTTGAGCTCTGCAATTGTCCAGCCTGGAGGCAGGATAGTTGCGCTATGGAACTGGCCTGTTTGCGCGTTCCAGGCAAGAACCCCACAAACGCAAATAGATTCTATGAAGGGGCTCAGAGCTCGATAGGAACCAGCGGTAGCAAAGTTCATATCCTTGATGTATTCCGTCGCACTAGGTTTCCATAATCTCTTTAGAACATGTCTCTCCGAATTGCCAAGCAGCTGCCGTCTTGCTTCAAAAGAATCTTCTTGTCAGTGCACTGCTTCTGGAAGTTCCCAAGGGTCACCTTCAACAGGGTGAAAGTGCGCTTGCTCAAAATCGATGACGCGCCACCTCACCGGGCTGGCCCAAGCTGCTTGAGAAACAAGTTGAACAGCTACTGCGCAGCGGTTGGTGCCCTCAAAAGAACATGTAATGTAAAAACAACACCACAAAGAGGTCTGGTCTAGCGCATTTTCTTGGGTCAATTTTCTTTCCTTGCCTTCATGGGCATGGAGTCTGCGAAAAGCAGCACCTCTTGGACTGCTGTCTGACAAGGACAAACCCAGCCTGAAATGCAAAGATTGAAGCTCAGACCAAAACTGCCGAAAAATGCGTCGACCTGAAAAATCAACCAAAGTACTGACCGTAAAACATCAGTTGAGAAACTCCTTGGCGCGTCCTCTCAGGAAGCCGACGGCGGCTTTCTCCGGCGTGTCCCAACAAGTCACATGGTACAAGGTCGAAGGGCAACCATTCTCCAAGGCTGCTGCCATCACACCGAAGTACCCAGTGCGAGACATGATGCCCAGGTACGAGGAAAGCAGAACAAAAGAGCTGAAGATGACAAAATGGCTGCGAAGCATTTGTGGTTATAAAGGATTCCGAAGGCTGCTGGCCCTACAGAGCCGCAGCCACACACATACTCTAATATCTCTAACCTGCTGGGCTGCCGTACGCGAAAAAAGTTGAATCAATTTAGTTTTTTGTGCCAACACACATGACCATTCGATTTTTCATCAGGTGAGGCAAGTACAGTGACTTTTTGACGGCGCTCCATGTGCCCACAGATTGTTTTGGCAATTGCATTGCGGTCATTCCTGAGAGTCGCTCGTAGCCCACAGGTCCGGCCCATGTGCACTGGTTGCTGCTAATTAGACGAATTTAAGAAAAACAAAAATCCGAGCCAAAACATTTTGAGTCCAGCTAGTGGTCGATGTCTTCCACGTCTTGACGAAGCCAAACTCACCAATCCAACGGCTCAGAGCGGCTTCAACTCTTGTCGGAAGACATACCCGGCTCCATTGGCGGCGCAAAACAAATGATGCCCTTCGCCGAACGTTGCCTGGCTTCTGCGACCATACTTTCCCATTTGCGTTTTGAGAGCTGTTCGTTGGCAGCTGCCATCATGAGCCCAGCTGGAAATGGCAGCCCGACCTCTTCATATCTCCTAGCTAGGGCCCAATACAGCTGGAGTCTCTTGTCGATCCGAGGATGTAATTGGTTGGCCCCCTTGCAACCACAGCCATTGCATGACATTTCAAAGGCGCTGGGTGCTGTCGCTGATCATTGCGGTCAACAATTTATAGCCAAACTGACTGGAAATTCCTCTGCCAGCTGGGTCTCGAATGGCTTTCAAACATGTTTACTGCACGATCACGCCTGCTCTTGCCCAGGCCAGAGGACTTGAAGGCCCCAGCAACAAGGCCAAGAAACGGAAAGCAAAAAGCTTGATGACTGCCCAAACATAAGGTTCTGCTGGCCCCAGGAGCCGCAGTACAACAGCAAACCATGTAAGAATGACTGCGCACTGACTCTATTGAGCTTCCCTACCAAGCAAGGGCTTCGTCTTCCAGCCTCCAAAAGGGCCACGCTCAGCACTGACAGAAAGGAGCTCACAGGGAATGATGGGAGGCATGAACATGAGAGAAAACATGTTCACACCAAAGTGAAGGCACAGGTCACAGGTCTTTGTGTTTTAACAAGCCCAACATGTAGGCCCAGCTGGTGCTTGATGCGCCACAGCCGGCTTGCCTCTGCAAGATAAGCCTGCTGCTTAAGGGTCAGCAAATACGCCCATCAGCCAGAACAAGATGTAACCGGTGCCAAACCACGATTGCTCCTGGCCCGATTTTCTTCTTGAAGCAATTCTGCCTCACTGACTAGATTGGTCAACCAATGCCAGCTCGGCTCATAACAGCCCAAATCTTGGCCAGGAAATCATATGTCATTTGCATGTTCCTGGTGACAACCCTGTCTGACCGGACGCATACATGGTAAATACGCGGCCGCCTGATGAAGGCAAACCCAGCATCTGCAGGACATACTTGAATCTGATGCAAGGTGTGGTTCGGCAAGCACTCTGTCAAAATCTCCGCATCGAACCCCAACACATTCCTCAGTCAGTCGCATCACCGCAAACAAGAATCCGCAGCAACTCTGGGACAGAAAGGCCAGAAGGCAAAAACGCACAGACAAATCTGCGCAACTTGGCAAAAGGAATTTCTGGCTAACAGCTGGGCAGCTCATGGAACCCCAGGAGGGTTCGTCTGAGGGTATGATATCTGCACCGGGAGACCAAGAATAGTATCCGAGGGTCACTCCGCCCCTTTCTCTTTCCAGCCCGGGAGAAGGGAGGGCATGGACTGCAAGCCACATCGGCCAGGACGTCTGGCCGCCTGTCACAACAGCACGGGCAGCGTTGGAGGGTAACAAATTAATGCTGGCCATGCTACTGGGATTCCCCACCGCTGTGGCAAAAAGGCATGCTCCACAACATCGTTTCGCAAAGGCGTAGCTCAAAGTAAAAGCTGCCATGTGATATGTCAACTGCCTGCTAGGAAAGGCTGTGCTGGAACCCCCTCAGGGGGAGAAAGGAACATATTGTGTTGCTGAATATTTGATATTATGCAGAGCTGTATCTGTGTCAATACATGTTGAATTGAAGGCGCGGCGATTTCCAACTGCATATAAAACCATTGTAAAAGGTGATGTTTACTTTTCTTTGAAGCGGAAGAATAGTGAGCCCTGTGTGAGTATGAGAAGATGTGAGAGAAGATGTGAAGTGTGAGAAGATGTCAGAGTCAGATTTGAAGATCTTTTATATGTCGATCTATTTACACCTCCTTCTTTTTGAAGAACCCTTCGCTCAGACGCTCTCGGGAAAAAACTGTGCTCAGGCATCGCGTGTTCCATAAACCTAGGCAGGTGCATGTCCTGGACATGAAAAACATGTTTCATGCTACAGGAAGACCTTTTCGTTGGCGGATGACTGGGCCCTCCCATCTCTTCATCCTTCGCCGCTGCTCTTCTTCGTTCCAACAGCCGACCAGCGGAGTCATGCGGACGGAGGTCCGGTGCTCATCGCACCAGTGCGGCGGGTGACCCGGATAGTGGGAGGCGTTTCGGGTCTTCTGAATCGAATAGAAACAGAGAAACACAGATGCTCCTTCCCAGGTGCTCCATCCCAAATGCTCCCATATATCGTATATATATATATATATCCATCCCAGATGCTCCATGTGACTGGCATATTTACATACATTGGGGTGGTTGAAGGGTGGGGTCTTTTTGGGGCAGCATATATTCCAGTTTCATGGAGCGTCTGGGCACAATCATTCGGTACACTCATTCGGGATACTTGCATAGATTGTCCATGCATCATCATGCATCCACATCTTCAACTACATCACCAGCTACATGACTCTCTGTGTGCGCAGAAGCTGCTGAGGTTCCCCACTCCGCTCCACACGCTCCGTGCGCTCGGCGCGCTCCGCCGGCCGCGCCCCCTC
>CAXAMN010008336.1:199781-223532 GCA_963970005.1 Durusdinium trenchii
GCTCCTTTCCGAAAAAGGTCACCATTCAAATGAGTGTGGTGAACCAATGCAACAACAAAATGTTTGAGTCGCGGGTCATGGCTCGTTGGGGCTATGCCTATGGTCACCATGTCATGTTCTCCAAGCCGAACTTCATCATTGATCGTCCATGAGCCCCAAGTCTGGACGGCCGCACCGCCAGTTGATATCTCATATTGGGGCAGCTGCAATAGGCCCTGGGCCCAAAACTCAAGGTTGATGCCTTGCTCGATCTCTTGCTTGTCAAGCTGATCCAGCGGTGCAAACTGCTTTTGCGTCTGTGGGCACAACCAGAGGAGGTGAATCGGGGTGGCCTCTGTGTGACAATGAGGGCACATCAAATGTTTGCCCTCCTGCCCATCTGCACTGCGGGTGAAAATGGCACCTTGATGCCACGTTTGCAGCGCTGTGTTTTGGGGTTTGCTCAACTGTCTGCTCATTCTTCTCCAAGGCAGCCAATCCAATGGCTGCTGCACTTCCTGAAGGAAAGTGCGTTGGCTCACTTTCATGACAGTTTCCCACTTTTTTGCCCTGGCCAGCTCTTGCTTCAGGAAGAACCAGTCTGCATGCATGTTCAACCGGCATTCCGGTTCCCCGTTGTGTCCGGGCTTGGTCCACTCATCGTACCTGTCGCATTGCCACCCATGCTCCGTCAAATAACATTGCAATGCAGCCACAGGTCCTTTGGCATGTTGCCATGGATGCTTTGCCGCCCGAAGTTTTTCTTTCTGAAAATTCCAGGCTTTCTCCAAATCTCTGGCAAGGTGCTCTGGCCAGTTGCCGAAAAACCGGCGGTACAGCCGCACCTGATCCTCAAAGGCACCATAGTCAGGATCTCTGTGCTGTTTCTGCATATCAAAGAGGATGTCAATGTTCCCCGTCTTTTGCAAACCCATTTGCCGGCCCATTGTTGCACGAAGACGCCGGCGAACCTGGGGAGCAATACCCATTGCCTCATGGCCCCAGCTAATGCCAGCTACTATGCTGCCCTTGTACAATTTGAGGCGGATGGCTCGTTCAGGAATCTTCAATGTCATCAGCTTGCGAGTCTTTCTGGCCGCCTTGGTGCGTCTAGCTCGCATAGTTTGAATCCTTCTCAAACGGCCAGCCGTGCAATCCACGCCAAGATCACGCATCACATCATGGACTCTTGGGCCTCCCTTGGGAAGCTGTTCTTGGAGGATCTTTTTGACTGCGGCATTGGACACAATGAAACCTGTCTTTTGGGCCGAGACCTTCAAATTGTCCTTCTCAAGTTCTGTTTTGACAAATTCATATGCCTGTATCGCGATTCTTGCAGCATTGTGAGGATCCTTGTCAACAACATCAAAACTCAAGTCATCAATCCATAAGTCCGTGTGCAGTTGAGGGAAACGTCTGCTGAACTCACGGAGGGCTCTTTGCAAATAGACCTTAGCTGCCAAAGGTGCTTGCGGGTCACCTGCCAGAATGCCATGGCTTGCCCATAGCGGCTCGGACGCTTCTCCTTCTGCTTCCAAGATCCTGCTGCCTGCATACACTTGCATGGCCAGGGCCGCATGGGTGGCTGGATACGTGGAATCCAACCAGCGGGTTGCCAGCTTTTGCAGATTGATGCGGTCATAGAAATTGGAAAGGTCTAAAAGGACAGAGACAACTGTTCTTCGGTGTGCTTGATGATGTTCCGTCATGAAAGCTCTCTTCAGAGCTACCTGCAAACATTCTGTCCCTGGCACGGCCCTTTCCCAAGGATATTCGTCCTGTATGTGCTGGGCCCACAGCTTGGTCTGCCCGTTTCTCAAACGGCACCAAAGCCTGTAGAGGGTGGCAACCAATGCAATGGGGCGCTCAATGACTTGAGACTTGGGCAGAAGAGCTATCAACGAGGTCCCCCATTGGCTGGGTATCATGGCCGCTGCCTCGATCTGATGAAAGAGCTCTTTCAAATCTGCCATTGCACTGAAAGGCAAAGCTTTGAGAAAGTCAAAGCCAATGCCATCCAAACCTGGTGCCTTGAGAGCCAACTGCTTGATGGTGTACCAAATCTGTGCCTCAGTCAGCGGAGGGAGCTGCTTGGCAGCAGCTTGGCCTCTCTGGATCATCTGCTCCATGCTAGCAATGAGGACCGGTTGATCCTGTGTTTGCCAGATGTCCCCCCACTGTTGAACTCGCTTTGCCATGCGCTCACTCCGTGGCTGGTCTTGGAAAGGCCTCATGTATGGCAGCTCGTCCTTCTTGAGTGTGCGATACAATCCGCGGCATCCCTTCTGTGTGGCCTGGGTCAGCCATTGCCTGTATTCTTCGGTCTCTTGTTGAAAACTCTCTTGTTGATGCAGTTCCCTTTGTCTGGTGGTGTAGTTCAAAAGGACATGAATGTGCTCATCGCCATGCTGATGCCATAGCATTTCAAACAACATCTTGTAGCCTTCACAAGTAACCGGAGCATCCGGGTGCCAGTTCTCATCGATGTGCCAGCCTAGCCTTTGTAAGCCTGCCTGATGCCGAGGTTCACGCTGAGACTGGTGCAACAACCGTTGCAACCGGATTTCGATCTGACCCCAAAAGGCCAAGCTGCCTTTCCTCCATAGCCACGGCTTGCTGGGGTCAGCAATGGGTCGATGAACGTACTGGAGATTTGTGCCTCTCCCAGTAGTGGGTTTGTCCAGCTGTTGAAGCACAAATCGTTCAATGCGGTCATACAGGCTACCAGTCTGGGAAGTGAGGTTGTCCGTCTCCTTGTTCAGCCAGTTTACTTTGACCTGTCTGGTTTCAAAGTGGTGCCACTCTTTTTCTGGCTTGCTGAGTTTGGGCGCTGGCCCATATTTGGAGAGTTGTCGCACCACCACGTCCTCAAAATGACCAGCCAGTTGAAAGCGGAGCATGGCATGAGGTTTGAAAGGCACCATCCAATCCGTCTGAACCGTCATGTCTGCTATCAACTGTGTGGAGACAAATGCCCAATCCAGCTCATTGCCAGTGTTGCATGTCTCCTGCCCTGTTGCCAGAATTTGTACATGCATGACCTGTGCCATGGTGGTGGTCATGAAAACTTCCGGCGGAATGTTGAAGTCGCCGAACACGATCACCGGCCGTTGCAGACTCGTCACAAAGGCCAGTAAACCAGCCCACAACCTGCTGTTGCATGGGCCTTGCATCCCTTCGCCACATTTGAAATAACTCATCACCAAAATCAATTCGCTATTGCCAAAAGTCCAGGAAACACCATACCACCCGCATCCGTCAATGACCTGCTTCTGGACAAAATGGAAATGTTGATTCGGTGGGTAGACCATCATGAAACCCCCATTGGTGCCTCCCTTGACAGTCTCAGCTGCTGGTTCACCTAGCATGTTGAGTCCACGTGTGACCAGCCATTGCTGTGTTTTCTCAAAATCCGCTGCACCCAGGTGAGTTTCCACCATGAACAGAGGCTTCCTGGGGCGAGTGATGATCCATTGTCTCACTGCTTGCCCAAGTTGCGTGATGTTGGCAAAGTCAAACTGGATGCCCTCAGTACACTGCCTCTTTGAAGCCTGTTCCGGCACCATGGGTCTCTGGCGCCCTGGTGTCACATCACACTCAATGTGGGCCGGTAGCAGCCGTCTTGAGGGAATGGCCCAAACCTGCACAATCTGTTGTTGGGTCGTCTCTGACAGATGTTGAAAAGGTCTGGGGTATGCACCATCATCAACAAGCCAGTACAAACCTCTGTAGATGAAAACAGCAAAGAAATGCCCTTCCTGGTGTGCTGTGCCTGAATGGCACAGGAAACCTATCAGGGAGTATTGCAGCGTTCTAGTTTCTTCTCCATCCAGGGTGACCGGCAAATTGAAAATCGAGGGCACTTGCAACTCACGGTGATGCTTAGTCCATGTTCCCTGAACTTGTTCATAGCGCCCAATCTGTGCCACCCACAATCCTTGCCCATCAAACACCTGTCCCTCTGCTGTGTTCGCCCATTCTGCTATCAGGTGTTCCAGGTCCCCCGGTCCTTGGGAGGCATGGAAAAGCAGATGGACCGGGAAAGCTTTGTGCTGCCTGACCTCCTGTCTGTAGTCAACCTGATGGTAGCTCTGAATTACATGATCCGTTTCCGCAATCGCCACCAATTCTTGCAGAAAATGAGATGCATCATCTTGTTTGTTGTCATCAAATTTCTCCCACAAAACTTCCAGCCCTGGCAGCTTTGGCAGGTGGACTACCTCATCAGCCTTGAGTGCCTCCAGAACTGCTGTGGTTGTTTTGCTCCACAGTTTTGGTCCATCCATGAATGCCCCCGCCCATGACCATAAGCGGAAGGCTGCATTCGCAAAGCATCGGTTGTTGGGATTGCCAAGCCTGCATTGCAGACTTTGGGCCACGTAGTCAAGCGGCCACATCGGGCCACTCCGTGGTGCCTGTCTTTCAACCTGCATGTCTATGTCGCTGCTGGAGTCCATGATGTCATCCATGTCGCCAGCTCCTCCTGTGAAGCCAGGAAAAGGCGCACTCCCTTCCTGACTGGTCAGCCGCTGGTCGGCTGAACTCCCCATCTCAGGCCCGTCAAAGGAAAACCCTCCAACGCCTGAGCCAAAACTAGCACATCCTTGCATGCTCACATCACTATTGCCCCTGGATGTTTGTTGCAAGGTTGTGTCACCCCTTTCATCAGCCCGTCGGAGTAACCTGCTGTTACCCACACTTCCTTCTTTTTGCCGCGCTTTCAACAAGCTTCACGGCCAGGTCTTTCACCTGGGCTGATGTAGCCTGAAGCCCAACACTGGCCATTGCAGTGACTAAAGCTTCAGGGGAAAGATCATCTGCCATGTCTTCAGCATCATCTTGTTTTTGCTTTTCGAGTTGCTGATTGTACTGAGTCGTGGTGCTCTGCAACTCTTTCTGTGCCGTCTCAATCTTGCCTTGCAGTTCCTTGAGGTCTTGCAAGAGCTGAGTATATTGAGCTTTGACTGTGTCTGCCTTGGTCTGCAGGCTTGCTTTCTTCTCTGTTAGCTGCTTCAAAGTGCCTACCGCTTGCTTGACCTTGGATGCCAAAGGTGGTTCCGGGGGATCTGGTGCAACCAGTTTCTCCACCGCCTCCTTCAACTCAGTGGGTAAGCTCTGGAGGTGCTCTTTGATCAATGTGGGTAAGTCAGGCGTGCTGGGTGGAGCTGTCACCTGCACCCCTAAGGAAGTACATTTCTCTTTGAATGCATCCGGCAGCTGGTCCCAGTGATCTTTGAGGGCCTTCTGGAGGGCTGGATCTTTGGCCTTCTTTGCCTTGCGGCTCTTTTGTCCACCGTGGAGTCCCGGTGGGGGTTCCAACAATGCATCTTTGAAAGACTTCCTTGGCCATCTATGCCCATCGCCCTGGAAATTCCATGAGGCCCAGGTCACTCTGCGGTTCTGTCTGAGGTCCGGAACCTGCTTTTTCTGCCATGCCTCTCCGCATTGATTGCATGTGAGATTTGGCTGACTCAGCAGCCTATCTTCCCAAATCCAACTGCACCTGCAGTGGCCGCACACTTTATAGTGCCGGCGCATGGGATCACGGCACCTTCTGCGATCTGGCCCGAGAGCTCTGCAGACTCAAGGTGTCCGTGCCCTGCTGGACGGCCGAGGGACCCGGTAGGTCCTGGCCTTGATGCTGAAAATGGCCTTGAGCCACAAAACAAAACAACGATATATATATATATATTACATATGTATATGTATATTGGGTCTATCCTATTACCAGTAACAGTGGATGATGGTTAGTAATAGGACAGACACACATGTTTTTATATAACGTACACACCCAAATAACCCTTCAACGCGACTCAACGCCGTTCCTCCACTATCGAGTCAGGACACTAGCGCCATTCCAGCTGGTCCGAAAGGGCTTGCTCGGTTCCCGAACGGACCTGGATCGTCTGCCCGGCCCGACTGGGACCAATCAGCGGACGCCGGTTTAACCGTTACACAAGACGGCAATGCGTGTTCAATGGGCAATCCCAGTCGTAAGCGAAAAAGGATCATGAATGGTGAACTGATGAGGTTTTTCAAGCGTGGAGCCTGCTTTTTCTCTTGTCTTGGTCTGAGTAAGCAAGACATGGTGTTTTGCAGTAAACTGCACGGTGGATCCAGCTTCTGGATGCTTCTGGATTTTGTTTTTGCTGGTTACGGGAACCATCATCTTGTCTAGTCACTAGTCTCAACGAGAACTCTTGTTTGAAAGAAATCCACCTGGCCCTAACGTAGCAACTGAAGAACATATTCTGTGTAAAGAGCAGATTGGCCATAACATTGCTCCATGTTCCAAGAATCCTCCCTTCCCACCAATGAGAGCTCTCTGGTTCAGTCAACTTCATCTCCAGTCCCGACATGGGGTGTTCTTCGAGGACGAAGGATTTATTGGGTGAGTGGGCTGAATTGACGATTCAGCTCTTTGATGAAATCGATGGAAATCGGCAGTCCTACCTCCACTCCATTAAGAGCTTGGAGGATCATCGTTCATAGTACTCGGAGCATTGGACGGTGGAATGGTCAAGGGGGTGAAACCCTTGTTGGTGCTCACGGCCAGGGTTAATGGGTGAAATCCAAGACTGCAGCGTGGCTCACAGCTCGACTACCATGTCATAACCTAAGCTCATGTAGATTCAGATGAGAACTTGAGAACCCGTCATCATAAGCTTGTGGCCTTCGAAACCGATGCCGCCCACGACTACCCTACCCTCCCCCCACGACTGCCGCCCACCGGCCTATCGGGTGGAGGCGGTCGGCCGAAGCCTGGCTGCGGCCGACCATCCGCTGGGTCCAGTGATGGAGACTTAAGTCCGACTTGGCGGATGATCATGGCCCAGGTGGATGATCATGGCCTTGATCAGTTCTGGGAAAGAGAACCTCCTGATTAAGTACTGAGTACTGTTGATGGAGTACCAAGTACTTCTGAAGCCTCTAATCTCAAAGGGTCAACCCTTGGGCCAAGCAGAAATCCATCTGGGATCCTGTCTTGATAGATCTTGACAGGAACATACCAGAGCCAATTCTTGATTTGTTGCATGGGGGCTAGGCGGCTAGGGTTGTTGGTTGTCGATGCCCCAATGGTTGTAGAATGGATCCACAAATGAAAGTGTCACATCACCAGAGGTTCTCCCAGAAAATTGCTGCTTGACCGTCAAGATCGGTGACACAAGTCACAAAGGAAGAACCGGTGCTTCTCAAAAAAGACATAAAACATCCCAAGGATCATCCAATGGGTGTCCAATAGACTACCCTACAGTATACCCTACGTAAACAGGTCTCCAGACAGGGCACCCGTTGGAAGTGCTAGGTCCCAAGGATCCTGATAGATGTTGCGAAGAACAGCGGGTCCCAAGTCGTTGCGAACACCACTTCGGATCACCGATCAACCAACGACGGCCTTTGGCCGCCTTCCGTGGCAGCGGAGGTCTCTCCTGCACACGGTCTCCCAGTGAACATGGAGTGAACAGTCAAAAGCTGTGAATTCGGTTGGGTTGAATAGAAAGGTTGGAGGATTTGGTGGAGGGAAACAGCTCAATGGATCAGGTGGTCGGTTTTTTGTGCATCGTTTCCGTGTTCTTTTTGGTGTGAAAAAGATCACGGGTCGTGAGCACCCTTCGCACTGACAGCTAGACAGCAAAATTGCCTTCTCCCACTTTGAACTGTGAACAAGCAAAACCTAATATAGAAGACTAGCCAGTCGCCCAGTATCTTGTGCTGTCAAGATCGGAGCCCACACCAATCCTTAGTCACCCGTGGGCACTTGTTTCACGACTCAATAAAGAACAGAGAATCCCATGTCTGATAATCTCAAGTAAATACTGGTCTACGTCTACATAAAGGGTTGCCAGAATTCGCGTGGGATTTGAGCCAAGAGTGCTGCAATCTTTGCTTTCCTGAAATTCTCCCCAGCTCATCCCAAAACTGCCGCACTGGAAGACACCCTGAGGTGAGCCATGCAGTCAACTCCTTCCAAAGTATCTGGATGAACACAGATCTAAGGTCCAGGAATCTCAACCAATGTCCTCCGGTTCGCTTCGCAACCGCCTCAGGCCAGCTTTCGTCCGACGCTTTCGTCCAGTTTGCCCCGCATTGGATCCACCGGGTGGATCCCCCACCGATTCAGACGAAAAGATTGATCCACCGGCCCAGGCTGAGGGGGGGTAAAGATGTTGTTCCCCCCAACAGCCCAGGTGGATCTCCAGTCCCAGCACGGCGCACGGGCCCGGTGACCAAGTCCGTCCTCCACCGGTGGCGGCGAGGGCGGCGGCGGAAGTGGCTTGTGAGGACCTTTCGCCGATCCTGGCGGTGCCATGTTTAGGATTGCCCGGCAGAGCAGTTCTACTAGGGTACCTCTATCAAGTTCGATCCTGCAGGCAGGGCAGTACCGTAGTCTTTGATAGATCCGGATCTGCAGGACTGGATTTGCACCAAAAAGGGCCGGGTGCTCTACCGGAAGCCCTTTCTTCGTGGCGATGTAGCGCCCCTTTCTTCGGCCGGCGGAGGAACGTCAACTTGTCTCTGGAACGTCTGGGATCGGATCGAAGCATCGCATCTGTCACGTTCTCAACTCCGCATCTCGACGGTTCAGATACCTCTGCACGGCCTTGCGCCTGGAATCACATGGATATTGACTATAATCCATGGATACCCAGACACGAACGACTAATGGGTGCATACATTGGGTTGGTTGAAGGTTGGGATCCATCCTAAGGGCGGCAGATCTTCCAGTCCCATGAAGTGCTTGGGATATATGGTGTGTTTCTTTCTCGGCACATCATGAACATCTCAAAGGATGCCAAGGACCTGAAAAAGGAGTCCCTTCCCCTCGCTCCCAGCCTAGTGAGAGAGACCTCCCTCCATTTGGACACCACATGGAGGGCAGTTCATGATGTTCGGTGTGTTTCATTGTGGACAGCCTAGACCTGGACTACCAGGTGTGCGCACTGTGTTCCAAAGGAACGAGGGAGCCCTCTGGACTGACAACTATATACTGTGTAAGAATGGATACACAGTATACACTGCCCAAAAAAATATATACTATACAATATACACTTTTTAAACTGTATACACTATATAAATATATACTGCCCTAAGAATCCTTGGACCCTCCAGCCTGGAGGGTGTGGATCCTGCAGGTTCCGCAGGGGGCCCTTTGGAGCCGAACCAAACCTTCACCGAACTGAGGGTCCGTACGATTCTTGGGGTTCAGGGTTTAGGGTATATGTGTACTATATATGTGTATAGTATAAACTGTAGTATATTTGTGTGTACTATTATCTATAATATATACTGTGTATACCAGGACCTTCCAAGCCCGGTGGTTTTTGGACACCCCAAATCACCCCTAAGAGGCTATTTATAGACACCTCTTGGAAGGTCCTGGGCGTTGGGGGTCGCTCTTTGGCTCGCCGTTCAACGCTTCGATCCTCCGCCTCGGTGCTGAAGCTCCTGGGGGGCGGCTGGGCATCCGGCCCCGGTCGTGTCGACCGAACCCGGGGATCGGCACTTGTCGACCGGGGAGGACGCACATGAGAGTCTGGAGTGTTTCACGGGTGAAATCCTTGAGATTGAAAGAAGCTGCTTGAGATTCTGAGTTGCAAATGGTCGCAACTAGGTGCTTCATGGTGTTTCTACCATGCAAAAGATGGAGCAGCAACTGGTGCACCACTAGCGCTAGAGATGTCCCTTATGCATCCTTATTCTGCGTTCGTCTCCGCCTCTTCCCAAAGTCAACACCCTCAGGATGCAGATCTCAGGTCAGCACCCGGGCAAAGACGGATCGTTGGCAAACAAGACCGTCAGGGGCATGATCTTTTGAGGCACTCATCTTGGGTAACTGACCAAAAACCAGCACCCTCCCCCACCATAGCACTTGAGCTTTGGGTAGTTTGAATTATCAAATCGCAGACTTACTTCTGTTCAGCAGGTGATTCGGAGGCTGGCAAGCCCTATGTCAATGGAAATCCGATGCTTGAAGAAGGAGGAAGTGCACTGCTGTACAATGGTGTCACCAGCCGGCCTCTCACCCTCCAACAGGCCCCGCTCCACAACACTTCGCAAAGTGACCCTGAAGTAACTTCGGTCTTAAAAACCGAAGGAAACACCCCAACTTTCTCACAGAAGACGGGGCCCTCACCGGTCACCTCGGGGATTATCCAGAATGGCCAACGGTCACCCGTTGTGTCAAAAACAAAACCAACGGTCACACGGCAGATGCCTCGCCTTCCGTTCCAGGTGAGGTCGTGAGGGCGCACTGCCTGGCCCATGCAGCTGTTCTCTGCTGCTCAGCATGATCTCGTTGGTGTGGAAAAAAGAAGTTTTGCAAACAAATATATTAAATATTGAAAAAGGAGATTCATATGAGGAGGTACAAGACCATCAGTGACTTGGGTGTATACAAATACTTTGAGTGCCGTGTCTTGTTATTTAAAAAAGCACATATGAAAAGAAGCGCACAGGACTCGCCCACCCCTGCGACACTGGGCCGATGCTGTGTGCAAACATGGCTGGGCACGAGTTGGGGAGCCCAAGTCCTGTGCGTTTGGCATGAGTTGGGGAGCTCATGCCAAGACCCAACGACCTTCCACAGCCATCTGCCAAAAGATTGAGATTAACACCTGGTTATATGTGTATATACGCAGCTAGCAAGGTGATTGAAGGACCTCTGATGAGAGCACCATTCTCAGCCTTACTTGTGGGAGCTCCTGCAGCGGCTCCACCAAAGGCGCCGCCCGCTGCCCACGCCGCAGAGGCGGCAAATCGTGGCCCTGGCAGCCAAATGGTGCGACCAGGTGGGGGTTTGTTGGAAGTTATTGAGGCCATGGCCATGTTTTTGGCTATATTTTTTGGGGGGGGGCTCGCAGACTGAAGTCTCGTACGAGTGTCCGATGGTCATGCAGGAGGGGAAATCGGGATCCCTCGGAACGCTGGCCGCCTTCAAGATGTTTTGGCTATGGAAAAGGAAAACATAGAGAATTAGGAAACATATTTATCTCTGCAGTCGTATATCGTATAAAGTTATATATATATACATTATATATATATATTATATTATATATATCTATCTAATATATATATATACAACTTTCACGTGAGAAAGGAGTCCTCTTCCAAGTAAAGGTCCTTTTTTGAAGCACTTCAGCTTGCGGTCATGCTGTCTCACTCTGCGATAGAAATCATATGTCAACCTCTCTCCAGTTGTCCGACCGAATTGGCGCACACATCACTCTCCGCGCGCGACTCGGCGCGCGAATCATGCGGCCGCTTCGCGCCCCACAGCGAGATCTCGGCCTCTCTTCTCCGTCCCCAGGGCCGTGAGACCTGGAGAAAGGCTCAGGGGATGGGCTCGCACCCCTTTGGACCGAGACGAGAAAGCGAAGGCACCGCCCTGCACCGCCCAAGGTTCCGCGACCCAGGTCGACCACGCCCCAAGTCGACCGCGACCAGGTCGGCCGCGCGGAGCGGGAGATTCGTCTTGACCAAGTCTACCAGGCCCTACGAATCAGACCACCCCTAGTAGCTTCTTGTTCCTAGCAGTACGGCCAGGAGCCCCTAGTAGCTTCTTGTTCCGTCCGTAGCGATGCCAGGAGCCCCTAGTAGCGTCTTTGCTCCGTTCGTACATTGATCATCTTGATCAACACCTCTAGGACTCCATCCGACTCACCGCCGATTCCCACTCATCCCACTGCCTCTCGCTCGCGTGAAGCGCTGACGGCCTCAGCGAAGCTCGCGAAGCGCTCCAGAGAGCTGCACCAAAGGGTCTCCATCGTGGCAACCATTTCTCCATGACTCTGCATGCCACCGGCTGTTGAACATACCTTCCACTGCAGCCAGCCATTTCAGTGATCAACAGGCAGTGAACTACTCAGTGATTGACAAACATAGTGAAATGCAGCGAACCGTAGTGAAACGCAGTGAAACCAGCAGCCATCCAGGTGGATTTCACACAGGCTGATTCCTTCAGATCGCATCAGATCCTCACGACCCTCTTTCAGCTCACCCCTTCACTGAGCCGGCAGCCTCCACCAAACGCAGCCCCTTCCTGGAAACAAGGCTCGACTTGAAAACAGGAGGCTTGTGGCAAGACTCAAGGTTTAAACATACACAGAACGTGCACCTGCCGTCCATCCTGCAAACTGTCGGTCGATCTAGTCAGCTGTCGATCGATGATCTGCTGAGGACTGTTGGGGCTGAAGCAAAGCAGTGCAGCAGGGCCCACCGCCCACTGCCCCTGTTGCAAGCCCGATTTCAACAATCTTGCCCTCCTCTGAGTCGGAAGCAATATCACACAATATCACTATTCTGGTTAGATATATATATATTATATATATAGATATAGATATGTATGTATCTTGGAATTGGGCCCTAAACGCTTCCGAATGAACTCATTTCAGGCTCCAGCCGCAACAAGCATAATTATATGACTGACTGAACTACAGCCCCCTTAGCCCAAAAATGACACAACCACCTGGCATCTTGATAGAGAAAGCCCTCATCTTGCCTAAGCCCATCTAAGCCCTAACCATCCCTCACCAACCCTCACTTCAAGTCGTTTCTCCCTCACCTGCTCTGTTCATTGGGGATGGCATGGGATGACACCCCAAGCCGATCACATTCCACCCGACCTCCGACCCGCTCCGCTGCCCCAAAGCTCCGCTGCCCCGACCAGCTCCGCTCCTGTCATCCTCGGGAGGGTCTTCCATGACTCGTCGAGCCGCGTTGCGGCCTGGAGCGCAGCAAGGCAGCGAGGCACAGCCAGAGTATGGTACCATAGAGCGTTTGGAGATAACATAAGTACCACTTGTGGGCAGCCATCCTCCTGGCTAGTACGGTATGCACTAGTATATTCCGGGTATAAAAATCCTGATGTCCAACCAAAATGACCATAAGGGTGCTTTAGATGTACTCACTATAAAGTGACATGCATCAAATGATATCATTAAGATCGGAGGCTCAAAGCGTTCATGCCCTTTCTTTCTGCTTGTTGGAGCCCACAGCTGGGCAGGCGAGTTATTGGGAGGGTAGCAAGACAAGCCTATCTACATCATTGGCAGGAACGCACTTGCTGATCTTGTTGTCGCAAGTCAACCTGGGGACCACCATGTTTTTGCCGCCCGCCTCTGCATGTGTTTGTCATCGCAAATACAGTCTCAGACGGTCTCATGCAAAAGGACAACAAACCCACCGCCCTTCTCCCCGCAGCAGACGGTCTCACGTCGACAGCTTTTGGCACACTTCAAAACGATCAAGGTGAAACGTCGACGCTTGGTCAACCCAGATAAACAATCCAGAGTTGGACCAGGGTGTGTCTCCAAAGACACCTGTAGCGACTACATGTAGCCGCTAGCCCCTAGAAACCTTTTGACATGTCATATGGGTGATGATGGAGCATCCGTCCCTCTCTCTCTCTCTGTGGATCTCTGTTGCTAAGCCAGAAACTGGAGAACCTTTCATCAAAAACTCTTGGTTCAGGGCCAAACTCGTGGACACAGCCCTTAGTCGGAATCGACGCTCCCCACGCTACTCAGGCGGAACTTGGGCTTGTTCTCCTCGTCCAACCACTCGTAGATCGGGTCGGGCATTTCCCTGCGGAGCTTTCACACTATCATCCGTTCGCTTCGTTTGTAGGGAACTCAAACCCAAACACTCCATGCATGGAATATTGACATGCATTGACACCTGAAACCACCCCAATGTAGGCAGTCCCACAGTTCGTGTCTGGAACACATGACTAGTTGTTCACCCTCCCATCCGTCAGTGTGCAGTGTTCTCACTGTCGAACAGCGCCAGGTCCAGTCCGCCCATCCCTCCAGTCCAACAAGACCCGAACTTCTGCGATGTGAAACGGCCAGGGCTGACAGGACCGACACAGAACCACCGGCACCGGTCAAAGGCAATCCGACGGGATCGGGGGATCGAGGGAATGAGTACAAGACGTGGAGATGTAGCATGTCCATGGAGTGATCACAACATGGACTAGAAAAGGACCGTGCATCCAAAATGAGAAACATCTCACGGAAGAAAGAAGTATACACACATTCTATCGATGTTGACAGCATCTATATTTGGGATGATCATACACCTGTCCAGTTCTTCCTAGAATCCTACAATACCAGCTCATTGTTTCAACACGCGCAACTCGTATCAGGCGCGAAACATTCGCCTCGGCCAGTAGTTTAGCCAGGGAGACATGGACAGCATGGCTGGAACCACCAAAGTCCGCACTAAGAAGGTATCCTCGGTGGTCCAAGGCCATGATTTGTTGTTCATGCTTTTGGAGTAGGCTGTGAAGTAGGGCATGGCTCTTGGAATCAAGTGATGACACTGCGCAACAGGGTCTCTGAAAGCATTTGCGACGTCCGCTTCCCAAAACTGGACGGCGGCGATTCACTCCCTTCCACGTCTGCTAGACCCTTCCTCGGACTTTGTAATTGTTCGGTCCACATCCTTGTGTCATTGATGGTCATATGGCCTCATGGCTAAAGCATCTCCTGCAGCGCCTGAGATCCTCTACATTGTGCTAGAGATAACTACAGCTCACAGTGAGTATCAGTTCCAAGGTGGCAGGTGAACCAACCTGTCATCAATTGTCACGAATTGCATATGTCCAACCAGGCTCTACCACAATGCTGAACACGAAGACAAAGCCCTGCTGGTTCATCATTGGTAGCTCCTTGGCCAATGGTTGCAGTGCAAAACAAAGCTCTGCCCCTGGAACGAATGATCTACTGGATGTGCTCACCGCCTACCATAGCCACGAAACGAACTAAATCCATGGATTTCATCCCTTCGGGTATCAAACCGACCAAAGTAAACCAAGATCAATGATACCCTTCAGATTTGTAAAACTCGTTTCTATTGAATATGACATACTGGTGGGGCCTGAGTTCTATTCTTGCTGCACCAACACAAGCTGGTGCTGATGCGATTCCTTGCCTATGGGGGGTGTCGCATGTGGATCAAGCTATACAAATCAATACGCGCACCCCGAAAAAACGACAGACTCACCGTTTCTTACCGCTTCCCATTCCGTTCCAGCCTTCAGGTTCTCCCATCCCAAGGGTCTCCCCGCAAGGAAGCCGACCACTCAGATGCTCAAAACCCGAGCGGGATTTGGTTCGGGTCCGGCCTCTATCTTCACGGAGGGTCCCCAATGCCCTTTGTTCCTAGTAGCGTCCTTGCTCCTAGTAGTGAGGCCAGGAGCCCCTAGTAGCGTCCTTGCTCCTAGTAGCGATGCCAGGAGCCCCTAGTAGCGTTCTTGTTCCTAGTAGCGTCCAGGGTTGCGTGTAGGCACCCCAATGATACTTCTCGAAATGCTGGTTCCGACCAACAAGGCACCGACGTCAGCACCAGAGCCAGGAAGGTCAAGCCCAGGATGAGCCCCGCTGCAGAGATGGTGCCCCCAGTCGCCTCAACGGCCAAGCAAGGAACACAAAGCCTAAGCAGAGTCCTGGTGGAGTTACGGTCCCCCGACACGACATGGAGGAGGTATCATGAGGTATCCATTTCAATTGAGTACCAGGAGCATCCTGTTGGGGTGTCCAATGGAAGCCCACAAGTATTGTAGGGTGGTCTATTGGAGACCCCTTGGATGGTCCAGGTATGTTTATTCTTATTTTTTTACATGTTTAAACCACAGTCTGAGCCAAAGGACCAACAAAACGTCGATGGATCCCACCCACACGCGGGTGCCACGCCAGCTCTGGAGGACCCGCTTTCTGTTTCCAGCGGATGTTTCCACCCAAGCGGCTGAGAGGCCCAGCTGGATGGCTTCTCGATCGCCAAAGCCCTGCGACGAAGCTGCGGATATTTCTGCGGACCGGTGAGGAAGGGGAATAGCCCCCGCGTGAAGCAATAAAGAAAGGGGACCAAAAGCTAATCGGTCGAAGACATGTGCAGACTGTTCACGTGGTTGGGTTTTCTGACTTCAGAACTTCCTGGCCGCTGGTGTTGTTTCGATTTATGTCGATTTCAGTTCTCTGCTCAACAGTGCCACATGGCCATATATTTCTTTAAAGCGGGGATGTGTTTCAGGGTGCAGGTGTGTGTGCGTGTGGCGCGGCTACACATTCCAGCACTGGCGCTAGAGTTGGATGTGTCTCATCATCTTTGGGTGGGCCATAAGGTGCACACATATGCTTACTATTAGGAGCGATCGGACGCTACGAACAGGGCTCCTGGCCTTACTACTAGGAGCGATCGGACGCTACTATACGGGCTCCTGGCCTACACATCCTTCACACTACTCCTGTGCCGAACTGGGCATCTTAAGACGGCTCGACCTCTGAGGACGGGGCGCCCGGTTCGACATCTCCAGTTCCATGTGCCGAAAGAACGGAGGAAGACGGGGCGCCGACCTGATCCACTCACTTGTTTAAACACCACCCCGACCTAACATCTAAACACCACCCTGACCTGGAACTCCTGATACATCTGGAACTCCTGGGTCTTTCCTTTCGTCTTCTAATGAAGGAATTCTCCACTGCGCCGAAGGGGCATGCCTTCTCCAAGGTGTCCCTCACCCAATCCATCACGTGTCTGGTCTTTCCGAATGGTGGGGATCCGGCAAACATGAAGACCAACAGCATCCAACAGCCCATTTGGGCTGGACAACAGTGGAACTGGACCTGTAGGGCAGGAGGACCTGAACCTGAATCAAACTCCATTTTTTGGATGAGACAAGACCACCCGCTCACCCCCAGTTTCTTCAGAGAGTTTGACCCTTCCAGGGTGGGCCTCGAATAGGGTTGGGGTCTGGATGGGCGTGCATTCGACACCCATATACATACTGATGCTCCTGGTACCCATTTCACATCAAAAATCAACCACAACCCCCCAACCCCCCACCCCTCCAACAAAAACCATAAAGAAAGCGGCGCCGCCCCGAAAACCGATATCCAACATGTGAAGGTCATCGTCAGTCACTTCTGTGTCGTCTCCTCCAGGCGGAACTCAAAGACTCGCTCAAAGAGAAAGAAATCGTAGTCGAGGGCCAGGCCAATCAAGAAGGTCAAGCTAAAGACCGGCACCGTCCAATCCTGATGGCGGCTTTGACTGATCTGGATGGCGCACCAAGCCCTGCCGCTTCTCTCGATCTGATGGATCCTGGTTCGGTTCGTGGATGTTTTTTGTTGGATCTTTTTGTTGCTTGTGTTCCCAGTTGGTTTTGGCTCTTATCGTTGTAAAGTAATTTATATATATAGTATGTATATAATATATCATAGGAAGACCTGGAGTAGACCCGGAGTAGACCAAGACACTTTGCTGAAACCGTTGGAAACCGGTGGAACACCGTCTTCAACTCCGTTGAGCCTCATCGAAACACCGAGCGAACGCTGCTTCGACCAGCTTCGTACGGGATGGAAGAGTGCAGACAAGTAGACCTGCAAGGCAGCCCTTGGCAACAGGAGATCAAGTAGATGACATTATAATGATCAACTCGCAAAGAAAAAGCTTCACTTTTTTGCTGTTCGTTCTACCTCCCCCTCCCACCGCATCCGTCCGCCTACGTTCTCGCCTCGCGTCCGACCTACGCATCCAAGGTTCCAGGCCATCGTTCTTGGTCGGCGCCAAGCCTCTCTGGAGGCTCCGGGCTGTCCCAAAGCACCAGAAACAAATGGTTGTTCCAAATGTTCCAATATGGCTTGAGATCCTTTGCGTACGGACGTTGATGGGACTGGGGAGTTCCATCCATTTGTTTCTGGTTGGAACTTCACTGTCCTTGAGTCAACGAGTGGAAGATCCTCCTCCGGTTGATGCGGCATGCTCTTGACAGCCTCTAGACTCTAAACAATGGTGGGCCTCTGGGCCATTTTCGTGCAAACTTTTCATGCAAACTCTATATGGGCTACACTCCCTTGGCTTTGGAAGTGCTGGACAATGGTCCCCTTGGCTCCGAAAGGAAGATCGTGAAAAATCCCTAAGACGAAGCCGAATACCAACCCGGTGAGCTCACTCCACGAAACGATTCTTTCAGGAGCGGATGATCTTTCTTTTCACCGGAAGAGCCACCACCACCTGCTAGATCTTAGGGAAGGAATTCGGAAAGGCTTCGAAAGTCTGCCTCCGTGAAGGTCTCGTGGGGGAAGTCTTTGGCGAACACTGAGACCATGGCAAGTGGGTTTGTCCAACAGGTCCTATGGCAACAAAGTTCTAATTATATAACTTATGCTCTGACTCACCAACATGGAAGTGCAACATCTAAAGGAAAAACAAGAAAAGTAGTTTTCCAAGGGACCATTTACCACTTCCATGTGATGCGTTCGTCATGTCGTGTACATCCATCATCCATCCGAAATCGGACGTGGGTACCACTTCCTTCGGCCGCGGCCGAGAACACCACCAGCGACCGGGCACCCGACCCGAACGCCAACCGGACCCCTTTTCCGGATTCGGTCGTTTCTCCAAGACCAGTGTCATGTCTGACCCCAAAGACAAAACAGCGTGCGACTCGCAAATTCTCTGTGGACACCCTGCTTTTCCTTGGCGACGGACTGAAAACTAATCGCCTGGGGTGTGACTCATCCACCTGCCATTGGCGAACGAACACGCTAAGACCGACTCGTCCTTACTTTGGGTGAACGACACGGTCGTTAGAGAAGTCACACAGACCAACCAGCTTCAGGGCCCCCCCTCTTTCAGAGTGGTTGTTCCTCGAGACTCGAGACTCCCAGTGCTGGTGGCTTCGCACGGGAGTTCTTGGGTCCTTCGCCGCCGCGAACCGGTTCGGTTCGCCTGGAATGCCCAGCCAACTCAGCGCGCCGTCCTCGTAGACGTAGAAGGCTGCGCCGTAGGTCCAGGTTACAGGGACCACCACCTGGGCTGCGGCGTTTCGGTGCAACTAGAGGGAGGGAAGAAGATCCAAATGAGAAGGAGTGAACAGATCAACGAAAAGATCACTGAGAACACCTTGGCTCCGTCCCAACGAATTGAAGTTCCGAGATATCAACATAAGGGAAAACCAACTGACTGTGCCCCTGAAGCGTGTCACTGAGAAGATCATCACCGACCCTAGGCCGTTGAGAAAATGAGAACGGCCGCGTCACAGTGATGAAGAGCTTGAAAGGCACCAGCAA
The DNA here is from genome assembly GCA_963970005.1 of Durusdinium trenchii. Taxonomy (NCBI): domain Eukaryota; class Dinophyceae; order Suessiales; family Symbiodiniaceae; genus Durusdinium; species Durusdinium trenchii. The sequence goes on from CAXAMN010008336.1 coordinate 218,834, forward strand.
GGCGTTGAACCAAAGGGCGATCAACGAAAAACAAATCAAGACCTGAGCGGTCCAGGGGCGTTCAGCGCCTTGAAAAAGGCGGTCATGGGCCGTGACCCACGTGGAGCCCTAGTCCAGACCTGGGTAATTATGTCAAGCAAGGTATCCTGGTGCCATGAGATGTGAAGAAGATATTTGCATATTTATTTGTATGGGTTTCGATCATTTGGGCGCTCCGCTTATGTATTCTAGGCTGGTATTGGCTTTGTTTGGGAATTGGAATTCCGCGTTCTTCAGCAAGTTTCTTTGCTGCATCGAAGTAAGGAAAAAAACACCGGTGTCACCAATTGTCTCTTGTTTCCAAGATTAAGGTTTTAGTTATAACTAAGTTAATATTAATTTGGATAGAAATTCTTGTAAAGAAGAGTAATCCGCTTTTGGTAAAAGGCCGCATATAAACTATCTTAGTCAAGCCTCAAAAGACGCGATTGATAAAAGCGGAATAGGTTATGACGGCACAAGAATATATATATATATAGCAATGCATAAACTTAGCAATTGGGCTGGCAATCAGATTGCAACAGAATTTAGCTCCTGTACGGATGAAAAAATTGCTAGAACAGCTGTTGAATGTCCCACACCCAAAACAATTTGCAACTTCTCGGGCATTCTGGATGAAGTTCTGGACATTAAAACAAATCCTTGTAAGGTTCTTCTCTCCATCCGGATTAGGTTCAAAACAACTGAAAACATGTCAAAACCAACACACGCACTCAAAACCAGGAATGACAAAGGTCGGGTTGCCTGCATCGGTGATTCTATTGTGAACTCTCAGGAGTCTGGATGTGTTTTTATCGATGCCTGGATGTCCCCTTCGATTGAATGAAACAGTCACCCGTTCCCGATTTCGGCTCAAGCTGAGAAAAAGGAAGCGCGGAGAGCCTTTGGCTCAAGTTGAACCAAGGGCTCCAACTGATCCAAAGGCTCCAACTGCACACTGCTCGCTTGGGCTGAAAACCTTTGAGCCAATTTGAAGAAACCTCTCGAAGCCCGCCGGTCCTCTCGGGTGTCCAACGCCGTCCCTCCGTCGGTCTCGGTCTCAAGTGGCGCAAACCAGAAAGCACCCGGGCAAGGCTGAGGAGGTCACCTGAGACGATCTGAGATTGGACGGATCGGCTGAAGTGGACTGGAGAAGACATACCCAGACACTGTCTGGGACTGCAATCGGACTGCCGCCCCAGCCAGACCCCCTTTCAACCACCCCCAAACGTAATTAGGCATATATGGTAGTCCCCATGTGTCGTGTCTGGGATACTGATTTGTTGGACAAATCGGATTTAAACCATACGAGTCCGACTTGTTCCATTCTAACCTGGTTCCTCCGGCCCGATGCCGCTGCACGTCTTCACGGATGCCTGACCGTTCTTTGAGTTTCTTGTGCTTCAAACGGTGCCTGACCTGAATAGAATTGACTCATGCAAATTTGAGCAAGTCCTAGCTTTCTAGCAAATCAATCCTAGCCTAGATTCAATATCATGTATCATATGTCTGACCATTTCCGTTCCACTCTGGCACTTCGAAAAGACCATCGGAATCTGCCTGCCTTTGGCGTGGGTTCCGTGTCCATCAGCGACCGTTGTCAGCACCGTTCGGGAGCGGAACCGGTCGACCAGGCGGCGTTGATGAGATCGGTCACCACCGCAGCCGGAGAGAAGGTGAGATACCTGGCGACAGGCAGCGGGCACGTCGTGTGATGACTCCATGTCGTTCATGGTCACAAGATGTCACGACTCCGTAGATTCTAGACAGGCTCAAGTGCTGAGAGATAGATAATTTATTGTAATTTAACATTCCCTTTTTGCCGCTTGGTGGAGCGCTTGTGTAAAGAGATGTCGCAGTGGTGTAACACTATCACTACATATCACCAGCATCAGGTCCAACATTCGGTCTTAAGACATGACTGACATGACTCCACTGCCAGGCAAACATTTTCTAACAAACCATCTCCATCTGGTAGTTTGGTTGGCCAACAATTCTTGGACGAGGGGAATGGCGAAAAGAAACCTCTCAACACACGCAGATTTCAGTCTTTGATCCCAAGAAATCACTACCAGGGCATGTGAACCGGGATCACTTGCACTTGGTAGATAATACTAAATAATCCTTGTTGTGACCACCACTGAAGTGGCTGCCTTCGTGAGCCTCACCCCGAGATCGCGCACGTGCCGAGATTTGCCTGAGCTGTGGGATCGTTGTTTGGCCACGCCGTTGCATCTCTTCCAAGACCTCCTGGCGATTTTGAGGAACTGAAAACTGGGACTTCGAGCTGGTGTGAAAGATGATTGATACCTCCACTGGAGGGCTAGGTGCTTGAAAACATTATAGGGAATGAGGGTGGCCGGCACTGTAGATCCCTTTGGATCCAGCCACCGTCAGCAAGCAATGCAAGTCGTACCAGGTGAAGGCATATTGAGGAGGATTCAACAGAGGATTCCTGCTTGGACATTGGGTCAGCTGGAAATCACCTCGGACAACGCAGCACACGGAGAAAAACGCACACGGTCGAAATTTAATTCAATTCGTTGTGAATGCATATCATGAGGGGAAGTGAAGTGAGAAGCCAGCTTGTAAAAATGGTCACCTGTATATATGGAAAGTAGGCCCTTCACTGGCCCTTCTGAGTGTTGCACGAATTGCTCTGAGGGACGTGAGTGACTTCCCACCGAGCCGCTCGACATCACCGACCGACCCGCCCAGCGAACCGCCGAAGCGACAAGGGTCCAATGACCATGCCCAAAACAGATTGGGGGGCCCATGCAAGGTATATCCATACCATTGCTCAAACAGGCTTCCCACTTGAACATATCAATTGGACATTGAACAAACAAAAGCCCACAAGGACCTGAAACTCCCAAACTGCATTCCCACCCCCGTGCCCAAAAAACACGCAGCGCACGTCCCCGCGCGGGCGCCGCGCGAACCGAACCATGCCGCATCCCCGCGCCTGAATCCTTCGCTCCAGATCGAAGGCTAAAGGTCCCAGCGGATCGATGGCAGGGTTCACCACCGTCAGCATGGCATTCTTCCGGACCATCTCCTGTGGCATCGCGACCGAATCGCCGTCGAACCGTGGCGTCGAACCGGGCGAAGGACCGGCGACCGGGTCCGAGAGACCTGAAGCGGACGGGCGAACTGGGCGGTGGTGGGAGTGGTGGGAGTTAGGTGATGAGTGGCTCTAAAGACGTCGAAAAACGGCGCTGGTCGAAAACTTCGAACATGACCACTGAGCTACTGAGCAAGGCTATGAAAGCACATGGTTAGGCTTGGGCGGTAGGATGCCTCCGCCCTAGACTTAGTGGTACGGCGAGAAGCCTCTCTGCATGCTCACCAAAATCGGTGCATCCTGCCACATGACATCCAAGTGCTCTGAGGTCTGTGTCAAGAGCACGTGCCGCGCGAAGAAGCTCTTCCGGACCAGGTTCATCTCGTTCAAACTGGGGCAAACCAGCTGTCCAAATAGATCCTGTGAACAACGGGGTATATCAGGGCTAGGCCAGGAAAGGGTCGAAATGTCTGAATGAAATGGATCTGTTTTCCTTCTGATTCTTCTATGGAGGCACCTCGCACGGAGCGACTCGGTTATCCTCCAGCGGCCAAAAGTATAGAAGTTCGAGACACACCCCCAAAGGCTCCATGCAAAGGAGCTTTCTCTCACTTGTAATCTGCTACTCATCTCACTATATAAGACCTTCTTCCACCAGGGGTGTACTATATGTTTGCGCAAAAAAAAACGACAGGATGCTCCCCGGTTCCCTTATTTATTGTTTTTCCCCCATGGGCGGGCACCTTGAAGACCTTCTTGGCAAAGGGCCCCGAATGGATATAGCTCTTGTCGATGGGCACGCTGGGCGTCTGGAAGGACTTCGCGCCCAGCGCGTAGGGACGCCCTGAGGTCTCGAAGATCAACGTGCGGATCATCTCGCAGTTCCTCAGAGGTCTCGCACGACGCACGACGAGACCGACGTGGCCGCGCACGTGGCTGCGCATGTGGCCGCGGCGTGACGGGAGTCCAGCGTGGATGGGCTTGGGCGCCCCGGCGCCCCGAAAACACATGCGTTGGGCTGTTGAAAGCTAATTTATTAGGCCGGTGTCGGAAAGGGTCCAGCCAACTTCTGGGAGATTGGTTCGCCTCAAATGTTGCATTCAGAGCAAATATGCCTCTCAGTTCGTTGCTGCAGGCCACATGCCATATCTTCAACAAATCCCGTCGATTGCGTTGTTTGACCTGTGGTTGTCGACCGTATTTGCCGGTAGAAGCTACGGATGCTTCCCTACTGCTGAGGTAGGATGCTTTCCCACTGCGAGTTCAGATTCAAACACAAATTTACATTGGTTGGTCTTCTTTATGCCTGTGAATCTTACACCCCAAACGAATTGTTTGACACAATTTGGTCTATTTTTCGACTGGGACCTGTACAGTCCATTAAAGACACCCAGCCACCAACCGAGCTGAGCCTCAATCGAAAGAGATTTTCGTTCACCAGTGGTGCAGAGACTGTCCCAGCGCTCTGTGCAAAATCGTCCACGGCGTTGGTCGCAAAAATGAGCACCGGCCTGAGAGAGAGAGAGAGAGTGAGTGAGTGAGTGAGTGAGTGAGTGAGTGAGAGAGAGTGAGACAGACAGACAGACAGACAGACAGACAGACAGACAGACAGACAGA
>CAXAMN010008336.1:231975-265412 GCA_963970005.1 Durusdinium trenchii
CAATGACCTCCAAGCTAATAGCGATGGCCTCCAACCTACTAGCGATGCCCTCCAACCTGCTATCGATGGCCTCCAACCTAATAGCGATGGCCTCCAACCTACTAGCGATGGCCTCCAACCTACTAGCGATGGTCTCCAACCTTCTAGCGATGCCTCCAACCTACTAGCGATGGCCTCCAACCTACTCAAATCTGATCATACCTGATCATCATATCCATGGATCTTCGCATCTCATCCGGAAGAAGAAACATCCACAAAATATCACAGAATCATCAGGTCCATGTTTGGTCCATCCCATCATATCCCATCATAACACTCGCACCGGCTGAACCTTCAACACCGAAAACCCACATGGCCCGAAACGAAAGCCCCCGCTGCCGGACTTCATCCCCTCCTGCGCGACACCGGGGGCGTGAGGAGAAAAACGTGTTACGCGGTGGAAAACTAACATGGACTTTGAAAAACCACTGGATTCGAAGAGGAAATCAGTCTTTCCGGGTCACATGTTCAGGGTCCATGTTCGGGAGTGTCATGTTCAACAGACAGCGGGTTTCGAATCGAGGTGCCATCTCCATGCGCTTGGTCGAGGCGTTGTGGAACTGCGAATCCAAGACCTGCATCGCTGCCGCACTCTGGGTGCCGGCGGGCGGCGTCTTGTCCATGCCCACCTTGGAGAGCGGCAGGGATCGCGGCAGGGATCGTGGCAGTCGGGAGAAGCGAAGGCATGGTTTTTCGACTTCAACCGTTGAACAGGTCCTTTTCCGAGCAAGGAAAAACGTCGACTTTGTTTCGCAACAAGACATGTCCAGGCCATTCTGGGAGACGCTAAGTGTCTTATGTTGAGGTACTTTAGGACTATGAAGAGATGTGCTCCCTCATACACGACAGCTTTCGTCGGACCGAGTCTACAGGAGGCGTTGCGTTTAAAAAGGGTGGATTTGGGCAAAAGCGGCAAAAGTTCTTTCGAGGCTTCTGCCACCTCTGGTGGCACCAGTAGCAGCACACACCCAGTAGCCTTTTGTCACTAGTAGCAGCCCAGCTGCTGTCTTCCGAAGCACCAAGTAAAGTGCTGGTGGAGTCAGAAAGAAGGTGACCACGCCCCAGGCAATCACCAGAGGCCATCGATTCCGATAGACGCTGCGGGCAATGACAAACATACAGGCATCCATGTAGCTTCCTTCCTTGGAAAGACACCAAGTGGGCAGCATCTTCGAGGTCCACTCAACAGCTCCTTGTCGACTCGTGCCCACAAATGCATCTCATTGCTTCCAAGCAAACCCAACAATAGGTACCAAGAAATTGATGGTCCAAGCGGCTTGTTCCCGGATGTCCTTTCCATCGCTCCGATTGCCAATGTCGTCATCCGACATCTTTGGCACTGTGGATTGACAGACAGATATAGTAGTAGACCTTGCAAGATCTACAACAGCTTGGCAAACAGGGCAACGGGGCCTTTCTTAAAACTTGCTTCTGCCGGGTTTTCGCCACGGTCCCAGCACTCACCCTGAAGTGGCTTTTCGTCTGCTCAACGCACCCTGTTTTGGGGGTCCTTTCAGTCGCAGCAGCCAACGAACCCGAATTTGCAGGGGGTCTAGTCACTCTAGTCTATCATGTCATGCAACTGTAGGAAAGAAGACACTGGCAGCACCTGCAACCCCAAGAAAGACTGCAAGATTAGCTGGCGTAGACTCTATTCCTTTCAACGGAAAGGGGATCTTGTCGGGTGTTGGGAGACACTTGATATCCCAATCCCAATCTTCAAAGCACAACATGATTGGTTCACAGCTTGAAACATGTTGAAACATGTTAAAATATGTCAATCCCTATCCGTTCCGTGCCGTTCGATGCCATGTTGACATCAAACACTTGAGGGGCAGGCCGCCTTGGGGGGGCTTTGTTCCAACGTATGATCCACTGCTTCATGATGCTGTTCGAACCTCCCAAGCTTGAGCCACCGTGAGACATAGTCCGGGCATGAGGACATGCACCCTACGGCACAAGAAGACCAAGGTTTCGCACATCAATGGAGGGGGCATGTTTCTACAGCCTGCCATCACAGACCACCGAAGATTGCAAAGACCAACAAATATCATGTGTTCTTCTCTGTTGGCGGTGAAGGATGTCTATCGTATCCTTTTCTCTTGGAGGTCCGCTTGACACCAACTAGGGATTGCTCCAACTAGGGATTCTAAACGTACTAATTGCCTCTGTCGGATACCTATCAAATCCCTTTTCCAGATTTTATGACTCGCTGGTTTCAACGACCTTTTGCAGGGACGACGAAGCACAGCTAGATGAAGCCTTGAAATCCTAAGAGCTACAGCAGTATTTCTGCGGCATAATAGAAGTTCTATGAAGTTCTAGCATCAAAGTGACTGAAAAATATAGAAGAGCACTGAAGTGACCTCCCCTGAGCACTGAAGCACCGAAAGAACAAAAAACACGCACGTTCCACCCACATGGGGCTGGTGAAGCAACCTTGTGAAACTTGATGTCGTGGCTTTTATCGTTCCTACTTTACTCTCCTTATACTGTATACATATATACGACTCTATAATGTATCTATATATATATATACATATGTGTGTGTGTTTTTGCTTTGCAAGGATAAGTCAAGATCACCCGCGCGACGCAGGACTAGAAACTTCCCTCCGGTCCACAAACAGCCGAAACAAACGAAAGAACCAACGGCGGCGGCCTTCGAAGTAGTGGACATCGGTGGCCTTCAGCTTGTGAGGATCACTGTCATCCAAGTGGAACTCCACCTGGCGTCATGCTCGGAGCTTCGAGGACCGAGGATGCTGTTCTGGGCCAAACGGGCGAAAGGAGAAGTTCGGAAGAAACTCAAAGCAATCATGGATGAAGGACTTTCCGGCCGCCACGGGGCAAGTTGTACAAAATGTTAATAGACAAAATACAGACCAAATGCAGTCATGGTCAAAGAAGGCACAAAAGACTTGAGAGAAAATGCCTCATGAGTTGATGCTAGAAAAACTCTGGACTGTATGGATCCGAAATCACAGTAGATCAGTAGATGATGGTTCCCACGTCACCTCAAGGGCCATAAAGATGGGTTGCCTTCAATGACATGAAACTCCACCAATTGGACCTCTTTAGCAGCTGGTCTGGCTTCTTCCAGCCCACCCTAAACCCGCCACCCTTTTCGCATGTCCCACACACCCAAAAGAAGCAACTGCAACCAAACCAAAACACCAAAAAGATCCACAGCCACACCCCCACGCTCCGTCTCACGTCCCGAAACCGCCCGACCTCCGCCCTCCACACGGTCCCGAAACCGCCTCCACTCGCTCGTGGCCCGAGAGTCCGATGTTCCGCGTGGGCGGGCTGCGAAAGCCCCTGGGTCGGGGGTCGAGGTGTCCGGGTAGACCTGAGGTGAGATCCATGGTGCCGGTGTTGTTCTAGAAACATCAACCCCTGCCATGAGCAGTGTATGTTGGAATTCTGTTGGAAATATAGTTGAAACTTAAACCCCCTACTTGTAGGTGTATTAGAGTAGTTCAGTCATGTCTGTCGGCTTCAGGATGCTTTCATTCACATTCATCCCGTTGCCGTTGCCCTGATACAAAGTCGATCCAGGTGCCACTCTGCGCAAGCATGAGCTTGCATCGAACATGGGCGCAAGTGTGGTCTTTTCCTGCTGCAAAGGACCCCTCTGGTCCACTCTCTTCAACCGTGCCTGTGTACAGAACTGCCGCAGGACCAGCCGCGCCACTTCGTGGCAGACTGAGTGCTTCCCAGTGTTCAAGGACAAACACGTTAGGCATCGGTATGTTATATCTGCTGAAAACTGTGTATAATCCTTTTAAAGGAACAATGTTGATGTTCGAATCTCCGGAATAGTCCAACAGGGTCAGTCAAATGTGAAACTTGCCTTGACACCACAGGAATCTGCTGGGGTGGTCACCTCATCCAAGGGGGCCTTGGTTTTCGTCCGTGTCCCCTTCTCAGGTCTTAGACTTCCGTCAGACGTGAACACCCAGCAGAGCGCCGGTGAGACCCGAAAGCGGCCGTTTTCAGCAGCCTGTCTCCTCAGCTACCAGGTTCAATAGGAGCTGAAGATCGATTGCCTCCCACTGTGATGTGCGAGTAATCCTGGCGAAGAGACGCTCGGCGAAAAAACACGAGTGAAGTGAAGAAGACATGTCTTCATGAATCCTTGCGGAGAGGTCAGAGGACCTGGCAGTTCTTTGGGGGGCGAATCGATGGCAGTTCTTGTTAGCAAGAAAGCTAGTAGTCGTAACAAGGGCATCGCTACGAACGGAGGAGTTCTTGCTTTGTGGTTTGGTGGTGCCGCAGGTGCCAGTGCTCGGGCGAAGGCTCAGGTCGGCCGAAAGTGGTCGTGAAAACTGGTTGGTTGGTTGGTTGGTGCGGTTCTTGGTCGTGGTACGTGACTCCAAAGGTAAAAAGGCATAAAGATGCATAAAGAAAAAATCACGAAACAAAGACATGTCTGTTTGTTTTTCATCTGGTTGTTAGCATCACAAAAACTGTCTGTTTTAGTCGGACTGAAGCCATTATGGGCTCCCTCTCCGGCCCTCTCCTCTTCTACCAGATTCCACCATCCACTGCGGGCCCCTCCCCTTAGAATGACCATGGCGAGACGATCTGGTCACACAGGCCAGCAGGACCATGGCATCTCGATGATACAAATTTCCACGACCAAAGCCGTTCTTGGGATCATCAATTGGAGGAAGCCATCCGTAGGCCTCCACCCGTTCCGAAGCAGCGGCATCCGCGGCATCCGTCGGCCGTCCGGATCTATCTTCGGTTCCGGAACGGGGAGACCCGGTGGGTCACATGAAGCATTTTGGAGTGGCCGAATGGCCAGGTCTGATCGACCACAAGCGCCCGCGGGAGCCGCTGTCACTGCCCTGGGTCCCCAAGAAAAGAAGCATCCGCCCTCGGTGGATCTCCAACATGACCTGCCCCATGAGAGGATTCTATCACCTGTGTTGAGAGGAACCCATGAGACCCTCCGATGACGGCGACACAGAGGATGCGTCCTACTACCACCTCGGATTCGTGGCACCGGAAATCGATCTGTGGACCCGCAAGGTACATGGAAACACCCAAACATGGTGGTCTCATAAAGGAGTTCAAGGGCCTTAGAGTCTCGGCCCCCCCCAGACCTGGGTCTGCACCACCCGGCCTGAGAGCTACGCACCATCCAGCGGGTTCGCAAAGGCACCGCGCAACGCTTTCGCATGGCCTGGAAGGAGTTTGGAGCCCAAGGGGCTCGAGCCCATCCGGCGTAGTTTAAAGGTTTCCCCAAAAAGGATCCGCACGCCAGAGAATCACAAGTGGTACAAAATACTTTACAAGCTTACAAGCCCCATCACCCGAAAAAGACTTCGCTGGCATATGCATTGCTCCTTTGAGAGGCTCATGTGTTGTAGGTTGGCCTATGTCAGCCTATTTGGGCAAGCTGTGCCGCGTGCCACTAGATCCTACAGATTCTTCTAAGATTCTTTATTGCAAGCACCTATATAGTGATCTTTAAATACCACCAGGCTGGAAGATGATCCAAAAGAACTCGTTTGGTGACTCGTTTGGTGACTCGGTCCCACCCCATTTGAGATGTGCAGCACTTGGATACCACCAGGCTGGACCAGAGTAAGGCGGTGCACGCCCGACCACCGAACCTCTGTGTGGCGAATGTGATAGCTCTCCTGGCAACGCCGACCAACGACGGACAAGCCGTCGGCTCCGTCGGCCCGGACCAGCACCAGGACCACTACTTCTGTGGCTCCGAGCCGTTTAGATTGCTGGTGACGAATGTGTGTGTCCTCTTCTTGGGGAAATCCGTTCTTCATTTAAGGTCCAATTGCTTGAAGCGACGCCACACCTTTTTCAGGCTCTTCCGCCACACCTTGTTATTCTGCCCGTGATTGGCTCGACGTCACGTCCTATGCCTGGAGTACGTCCTTCGGAGTCAACCCATGCTCAACCCATCCACTTGCTCCTTGGGATTCTTTGGGTCGAAGACTGATTTGTCCTGAGCGCGAGCAAGCGATGCGGGCGATACTGATATGCCCAGCAGGTTCATTTTCTCAAAAAAGGAGGCAAGCTCCGCACTTCATGTTCCTCTCACGAAAGTTTAGATAAGGTGGGGCAAGCAAGTTGAGATCTAGCTCATTCGCACATTCGTGGTAACTCAAACAAAGACTTCAATTGAATCGGTGCTCACACCGAATTCCTGAGCAAGTCTGTGCATCCCCAGCTGCAGCATGAAGACCTAAAGAGTCTGGGTTTGTACTTGTTGATGTTGTGATCAGTTTTAAGTTTTAACCCATGGGTACTTCATTTACCTGGAAACACTATGAAAAACTATTGGTTGAAGTCCTTTATACCGAATGATCTGAACCATCCGAAAGAGCCTCTGGGAGTTTTGCCCCATGGTTCCTTGGCCATTTCGCTCCATGGTTCCAGGGGCTCTTAGGGGTGACTGAAACGACCCAGCGACCCAGCGCGCCACCAACGGTTAAACCGTCGAGCTATTAGTTGAAGAGTCGATGAAAGCAATTGACGACCTCAATCATTCGTTCGGACAGGTTTTTCATGGGATGATCATATCATGTCATGAAATATCTTGCCTTCATTAAAGGAAAATCAGTTGTATGTCAGTGCGGACTCTATCTGGAAACACACACCCCACCTTCAACTGATCGTAGGTGAAGCCATGCTCCTGCAGCGCGGCAGGTGGCAGCAAGGTCCCACAGGCTTCTGTCCTTCGTCATTGGAAGGTAGGCTGAACATTGTTAATTAGATGATCAACGCTCCCAGATTAGATGAAAAAACATGGACAAATACAGAGCAAATAGATGATCAACACCCATTCCTCAACCACCCCCCTGTTGAGGTCACGCATGCGCATTTTCCCAACATCTGCACTGTCTGCCTGGTCGGTCCGAACAAGAAAAAACGGACCGACCACCCCCTTTTTGGAACTGCTGCGTGTTTGTGGTCAACACAGCCCTGAAAGGCACCACAGCCATCCCACAGCCCAGCTTAGAAAAGAAGCTGAACGCCCTTCTGTTCGAGGCGACACCTCTCCGCTCCTCTCATCGCCCAACAGGAACGAGGAACCCACCGCCTCTCCGTTCGGGTGTCGAACTTCTCGTCCCCGACCTTGGAGACGGGATGCCGCTCATCCTTGAAGTAGCTGAAATAGCCCTGAGAACCACGGGCGCCGTCTCCGTCCGTGGAAGCCCACCGAGGAGGACCGGTGCTGGATCAACGAGGGGCCGCCAGTGTCATAGCGAAGACCTATATATTGGTTGGCCGGTTGGCCACCAGTTTGGTTGCAAGAGAAGGGAATGGTTTTGCAGTCTCAATCGATTCCAATGTGGGCAGGCCCCCTGGATCATGAAAGCATCTCATTGACTCTGATACCAGGCCACTTCTTTGCTTCATTTGTTTGCTGGGATTTTGCTGATAACATGTCCACATTGAGGATTAAGATTTGAAACTTTTCGGATTCAAAATGATTCAAAAACTTCTGAGTAGCAGCCCAGTTTTTGTTAAGCTTGTTCAGCACAGACTCAGACTGAGACTCTCCAGCGACGGTAACTGGGCAGCCGCACGTTTCGAATCTTCTGCAGGTCCGGCAATGAAGCACACCTTTTGGTGGCGTCCGCGTAGGTGAACTTGAGCTCAGTGTGAACCTGGATTCGTTCACCAAGTACCGCCCAAAGAGAAGACCAGCCGAATGAGCCAGGTGTTTGCTTCAGTGCTTTTGTGAATTCATGTGTGCCATGCTGTATAGAGTTCTCATCTCGACTTCGAAGTTCTTAGCTTCCACTTCAGTTTGGCCTGCCTGTTTACTAGAAATGGTCGGTTCGGGAAACAATATAGACAGTCAACACCACAAGTCAAACAAACATGATGTAAATCATGGAAACCAACATAAACACAACATGGCATGAAACGGATCCTCCATGGATTTTCCATGGATCCTCCATGGATCCTCTCCGATCAACTCACTCCGTGCACCTTGGTCTTGAAGGCCTCACACCTGATTTTCCCGTGGCCGGGGTTCCCCCTTCAAAGCGGAGGAACATGGACGAAGGGGGCGACGAACACTGCGCGGCGGGAGGACCGCGTGTTTCGCGGTCGAAGCAGGTCTGGCACCTCCTCCGGTGAAGCTCGGTAGTACTGGAGAACTCATCTTGTTGAAAGGTGGCCAGGGAGTGGGGGGACCAGATGCGCCAGGCGGTTCTTTTTGGGGGGGGGGCCCTGCAAAAGAAGGAGATACCGAGGCTTTGACGTCACCGATCGTCAGATCTTGTGGGTGTTTGGTGAATGAGGGAGACTGGAGAAACGTCCTTTCCAACGTTTCCACAGGGATCCTTTTTCCAACGAAGCTGCTTTGATCTCACAAAGCTGCCGAAGGAGTCTGCAACAAGTTACAAATTGATGATTGTTTCCAAAACTACTCGCCGCTTGCCAACGACCTGCAGCGTTCAAGTGTCCTATAGTCTCATGGTCTCATGGTCCCATAGTTGGCCTCGCGAACGCCCAAGGTACATCGTTTTGCCAAGTGGCTCATCTTTCGTCATGGGCGCCGGCACATTGGCATTTGGAATCCTCAGCTGTCGTGTCTTGAGATTCCATCGAACTTCTGCTGTGTCAAGGCAGGTCTCTTCAGCAAAATTCCTGAACTTGGCAAAAATTGCAAACCTGTGTCCAGGTGATTTCTCGCCTTCCCTGCCACACCCTACACCCTACAAGCACAATCAAGCACACAACAAACAAAACAAAAAACGGTTCCGAACCTCTGCCGCCCTTGGTGGCCAAGACGCTTCATGGCGCGTGGTTGACGCCGGTAGTTCGAAGATCCGTCGTGACGGAACCGTCGTGGCTTTTCTTCGAGCCACAGGGGCTGAAACGAACGCACCCGAGTTCTCCCACGACCTCCGGTGGACACATGGTGGACAGGATTGAATGCTGTTTGAGTACCCCCAAAAGCATAGAAATCATGAAGGAACCATCAATACTTACTCACCTTGCTATCTTGTTGACTTGGACTTCAGTTGGAAGGGTGTTTGCTCACAAGTGGATGAAGGCATCCCTTGTTCCCAGTGCTCACATCTCTTTGCGAGAAAGCACAAGCACGAGAAAGCACCGAATGGACCTGACAAAGATATGCACCCCATGGACACTGCAACCATCTGCTAAGCAGATTGAGTGCCCGGTTTTTTTTGGTCGTTGTACAATGAGGAAGCTCATGGTGCCACCCAATGTTCCATGGCATACCCAGCTCCTCCGGCACCGCCTGTTCCTCGAAAAAGGCCAAAACCAAACCACTCAAACAGCTTCCAACCAAGAACTCGAGTGCCAAGATTGTTTCCTCCATCTACGAGGGATCAAAAAGGATCCAGTTCTGGGCAAAAATTGTAACTATGACGACATCTGACTTGGAAGGTGTCTTTCCATCTACATCGAATCAACGCACCATTCCCCCCATCCCCTGCGGCTCTTTCTGGCTCCTCGCCGAGTCGACTCCGCTTGGCCCTGGCCGAGGCGGTGACCTCCTCCTCCTCCTCCTCCTCGTCGGCCTCGCTGGGCGTTGGCGGGCCCAAGCCATGGAGCCAGAGGAGCTCGTTGGCGTGGCGGCGCTTCGCCAGGACGCCTGGGAGGCAGCGACGAATGCCTTCAGTCAGCGAAGGTGGAGAGCTGGTGTGGTTGATGGGTATGATATATTGGTCATTCACGAGCTCCAACCATTATAACATGCGAAGCTCTAGCCCGATTACATGCCATTTATATCCATTTATAGTATCAGACCGGATGGTAGAATGCCGTTTGGAACATCTAAACGGCTAGTTCGGGACAGGGAGAAACCAAAAAGTGACCGTAATGTTTGTTTGTCCCAATGTCATAGTTTCAATGCCAGGGTGTGAGGCAACGTGTTTAATCATTATGACTTTCCACATTTGGCTCAGATGGAATGCCGCTAGAATGGACAGACATGAAATGCCCAGTGTTCAATTCACCATGTCGTGCAATTCCCTCATATCTAACACCCTCGACCACCAAAATCAAATCGATCCTCCCATCCTATCATCCCAATCTCATTCACGTGTCTTTACCTTCCTCTACCTCAAAACCCATGACCGTTGTTGCTCACTCCGCGACTCCGCGCCTTCCAGGAACTGCAAGGTTCCCACCTTGGGCACTCCGAGTGCCTGGCAGGCCTTGCCGGCCTTGCGCACCTGCGGCACCAGCTCGTCCAGCGGAAGGCCGACGGCGCAGCGGTTCAGGTCCAGGTGCTCCGTGGTGGTCGCGGTGTCGGTCACGTTGCTGGACTCCTGGAGGACTAGGAGAACGCCAGAGAGGATGATCCGAGATGCGACCTTGTTCCGTGGTTTTTCTGTGGTTTTTCCCCAAAGTGTCCCTTGAGATTTTGGGGTTGGGAGGTGTTTGGGACATTGACATCTGATGTGTGTATACATCTCTTGACTTCAGATATTTCTATGGAAGGAGGATCACGAAGATAAGCGATATGCTGTGGCAGAGCGGGTATACCCAGCGACTTTTCTCTGTCCTTTTGAAAGCGATACGGAATGTACAGTACAAGGGGACCAGGACGTGTTTTGTCTCAGCTCAACGATTTTCTATATGCCAGCTTGAGACAATGCAAAAGAATCTCTTTCTGTCAAACAAAACATTCGAGCGAACTACAATTCTGAGCTGTGAGCCGTCAACCCCCCGGTCACCAATTTCTGAGAACCATGCACGTGCTAACGCACTTCAAAAAGTAATTCAGGGGGCTCCAGCTTAATCTTCCCCTTCACTTACGTATCCTCCCCGCCCCAAACGCACCGCTGTCGACCTCCACGCACCGCGCGCAGCCGCAGCGGAAGCCCCAGCCGCTCAGCAGCAGCTCCTGGCGCCGCGGCCACGGTGCGAGGAGCTCCGCGGCGTCCAGGTACGAGCGCGTGACGCGCTGCCCGGTGCGGAGGTCCTGGAGGATGGAGCGGGAGCTGGGAAGGAAAGGGAAGGACGGAGCGAGAGCGGTCGAGTGAACTTGAAGAGTCGACTTGACGAGTCGATGTCTATTTTGCAGATGGGTTCAAACGCAAGGAGTGAATGCAAGATCTAGATACCTCTGGCAAGGTACCAAGAGGATCCAAGAAGTGTGGTGATTTCTGCAAATGACTTTGCTGCAGAATTCGGATGAGATGTGTGCCGTAACTCATCCACCAACAGAATGTGAAGTGTCGCATGGAACACCCACCATCCCGAACCAAACGGCTGTTTTTGGCGGCCGAATCTCCCATCTCAGCTCTAGAGTGCAGAGACCTAAACCTGGATTTGCTTGTTCGGAAAAGGAAGGACGATGATAGGCATCCCTCAGAAGGGGATTCCCCCATAGGGAGAGTAAACATCACCTTAAGCAAGACCAAGTAAACCTGACTCCGCCGTGTTTTGGGCCAACCCCACCAGCCTCCATAGCCACCAGCTTCACTTGTCGGCACTCGGCATCCCACTCGGTGCGCGCGTTCGGGCGGCAGCTGTGCTCGACCATGGCCAAGGCACCACAGAGGCCGAAGAGGAAACGTACCTAACAAGTGGATCATCATGGGTCAGCTTGGGTGAGGTTGAAAGGCCTCAAGTGGCTTGTGGTTGATGATGGTTGATTGCATTTTCTATGTTTTTCTGAGTGGGAAGTGGAAGTGGAAAATAAGATTTGGGAATGTGGGTGGCGAGAGGACACTTGAAAATGCTGAGCGGCCTGGTGAACAAAGCATGATTGCGATCCTGCAACCACGTTTATGAGGCCTGACTGCTTGGGATTGACATGGATTGACCAAGAAAATCCAAGAAGTATGTACTTCCATACCACCCATGCATGAGCACCAACACATCCCTCCCTTGGCCATCCTTGCATATAGAGAGAGGATTGAAGGTAACTCCGCCAGCCTCCAACCTCGAAGGTGACTCCGCCCAGGTCTCGGCATTGACGTCACAAAGGCCGCGCCAGCGGTCCAAAATCTCCTCATAACGAGACCAGGTCTGATACCCAGTCGATTTTGGGGGACCAATCTACCATAATCGACCTCATTGGTTTTGCACGACCAGGAGGGTATCCCCTCTATTGATCAACCAACCACTAGTTTGAGGCCAATTTATGGAACGAAGGGCGGGAGCAGAGGCGTGGAAAGGACCTTCAGGAACAACGACTTGCCAAGACTCAAAAAACTCTTCCAATGTGAACGATGAGATAAGACGTTGGGCGTCCCTTCAGGCCCCTTTCCGCAACGGGTCCTGGACCGTCCTGGCAGGTGCCACCGCAAAGAAGCAAAAATGAACAGAAGTTGGAAAAATAATAAACAAACGGACAAGAAGCAGAAAGACCAAAGAAGAAGCCGGAAGAAGAAGAAGGCAGAACGGCAGAACAAGAAGAAGCAGGATGAGCAAGCAAGAAGAAGAAAGGAGCAGGAAGAAGAAGAAGAAGAAGAAGAAATAGAAGAAAGGACGAAACATGAAGAAGAAAGAGGGCAAAGAAAAGAAGAAAGCCAGATGAACAAGGTCCCTCTGGTTTACTCAAGATCTTCCTAACAAAAGACACCTTTTCTTCTACTGAGCTGCCTGCACTGGCAATGGAGGCTTGTGATATTTGTCGTAGTCACTGCATCATCTGCATCAAAAACAGCAATCAGCGAATCAGCAAATCCATCCATTCAAGTCATCCAAGCACCTCGCCCCTGTTCCCCCCCGTCTCCTCCACCGTTCCCCGCTCTTCCAACGCTGCCCGCAGCTCCGCGCTCAGCGCCGCCGGCCGAAGCGCCGCCTCGCCGGACGCAGAGCGCTCCGCGGGCGAAGCCTCCAGGGCCTGGGCCACGGCGCGCGCCTCGGCGGCGGCGGGAGACGTGGAGGTCTCCAGCAATAAGCAGGCGGCCAGGAGGTCCTGAACAGCAAGACAGCGGATGGTCCCCCTTCACTCGACGTGATCGAAGCCAAGGTCCCAAAACCTCCCAGTGGCGGCTCCACTTCCATCCGCTATCAGAACTCATCCTGGGCCCACTCCTGGGCCCATTGCCTGGCCCGCTTTCCTCTCGTCCTCTCTGCACTCCTTGCATCGTCCTCGTCCTCCAGTCCTCGCTGGCGTCCACCGCCATGCCCGAGAGCACGTCCTCCGAGACCACCTCGCCCAGGCGCTCGCCGTCGGAGGAGCCCAGGGCGAGCGGCGCTTCGACGGCCAGGAGATCACCTTCGCGGACGTGAGGACGAGGAGCGGTCGACCGGCGGGTTCGCGACGCGATGCCTTTTTTTTCGAGCCAAAGATCCCAAAAAGGAACACCAAAAAGCCCCACTTGGCCCACTTGGATGGGAGATGATGGGACAAAATTTTGAAGTAATACGATGTAATACGACTTGCAATGGCATCGACATACCTCTGAATTCGTGTGGCATACTGCTTACGGTAGATGTTAAATGAGGTGATTGACGACTCCGGACAGAGAGGCGCTTTGCTTCTCGGAAGAAGGGTCAGCAAAAAGGGAATTGCTTCAGAACGTTCCCGAAACCGCGGGCCTCACCCCACCCCCCGGAAAAAAAGACAGTCGCCCCTAGTACTTGAGGCCACCCCAGAGAAGCACCAAGACAGACAGTTTCCCGACATCGCCTGTGGCCCTCGGGTGAAGGGCGCGAAGACATCGGCCGCAGTCCGAAACCTCACAGATCTCTAAACATCCGGCGCTCGCTGTTTGCAGCCTCGACCGCAGGGCGGCCTCCGCTGCGGGGCATGGCATCGAAGAACAATCCGAAGAACGTGAGAAGAAAGCGCGTTCAGGAGGAGCGAATCTTCGTGGGGCCCGGCTGGTTGGGCGGTGGAATGTTTCGTGTTGGTAGAACTGTTGGTTGAAGATGGTTGAAGGATGTTGAAGGAGAATGCTTGTGGAGCTGGGATGACCTTCAAGTTCACCGAATTGCTCTAGTTAGTTGCAAGAGTTGTGCTTTCTCTAAGCAAAAGACCCATCTAGTCTGAGTTGTGTGTGTGGCTTGCTGTTGGCCTTGTCGTGCCTTTCCTTGCCAAGTCCTCGGTCAGACTCTTTGCGCCCCCTTGAAGGTTGCTGTGGTGCATGACTCCTGCCAGCATTATATGATTCAAATGTTGAGGCTCATGTTTAACAGCTGAAAGTAGTCAAGGCATGTCAAGGCGGAAAGGGGCTCATCTCAGCATCGCACTCCACCTGACTAACCAGAACCATCTGGAAGAGGGAGCATGCAGCTTAATGCCTTATTAACATCGACGAAAGAGTTCGTAGTCTTCCACGCTGCCTTTTCAACTGTCATGCTGACTGGTTATCTGACCGAGAACCACCCATAGGAACCACCTGAGTGGCCGTGTCAAGTTCACACCCGCTTCGGAGCTCACCTCGCTCCCTCGCTTCTGTGCTTCCTCGTTTGTTCCTTCCGCGGACCCCATCAGACCAGAGGTCCACGCTCACCTCGATCCCGGTTGACTCCTCCTCCAAGGCCCGAGCTTCCAGTGGACGAAGATGTCACGATCAACCTCAGTCGGCCCGACTGAGGGCCGCGAGGAGGTGGGACGTCGTGGGGAGGGACGGGGTGTGCCAGACTGTCTGGGGCAGGTACCACCGTTTTTGTTCGCGTGTTTTTGTTGGTTCTTCCGATGGTTGATGGCGTCTGGTGCTGAAAAGTACGTCCTCAGCCTCCAATCTCAGGGGGGTGTTGCTTGAGAAAACATGGAGAAAACGGATTGACATGACTGTCCTCTCCCTACGCAGTTGGTTTCAACCCACCTGGGTGAGGCCAGGTCCTATATACTAGACATGCTGAGGCAACACTTAAGTTCCCTTGACATCTTCGATCACCGTTCGAAAACAAGATGTTGGTTGTGAAGTGTGTGTGTGTGTGATCATGTGTGATCTAGACTCTGTTCTTCAGACGAGCACCAAGCAAACCATACCGACCGTTCGTTCAGCGGGGCAATTGTTGCTGTATCTGACCTGAGTCAACTGTAGATCTTCTTCTCCGCAGGGCATGGGATCGTGCAAATGATATTGCAAGCTCTGGTACGCTACTGTTGATGGAAAAATTAATATATATATATATGAAAATATCATGCACCGCTAGGAATGAACCATCTCCGCATGAAACACCTTCCATTAGCTGACGTCAAACGGTCACACTACATTGTCTCACCATGTCTCACCAAACATCGGGTCATAGTCATTACTTCGCTCCCCCCAAGCTTCCTCCAGTCCTTCAGTAGCCTTCCAGGAACTTCATAGACCGATACCACCACGGGAAGAACTTTGAAAGAACCACCAACACAAAATCAGTTGATGAACTGATGCAGTGCCTCTTCGGATGAACTGTCAAAGAACTTTGAAAATAACTCTTTCGCTCACTCCGTGCCTCTTTGCAGTTGATGAAGCCCCACCCGCTGTCGCGCGAGTAGGTCTTAATCCACCTGCGATTGCCGCGCTAAGCAGGGTCCTTTGGAGGCCCAGAGGGCCCAGGGCCTAGTCTGTTGAGGATAATAGAACCACCCTAAGAGGGCCCCAACAAAGGGGTAGTTGGTAGATGTTAGTAGGGCTTTTTGATTTGCGGCACCCTTCTTGTTTGTGTTGTCATAGGGATTGCTGCAGGATAGCTGGAACAATGACAAGGTATAGCAAGTGAGATTCTGAAAATGATGAAGACTTCTTCGGCCCCAAGCTCTAAGCATCCCAAGCCAGCAAGTTCCTTGCCAGCCGTTTTTGCACAACCATCTCAACTGGAGGCCTGGAGGCTCCTGTTGTTCCAATCACCGACCCATGGTTCAGTCCCGAATGTCTTCTAAAAAGGCAACCAGTTCTCCGGATGTGTCAGACCACCCCCAGACGCAACCACCGAGTCCACCGGCCGAGTCGTCAGAGCGACTTAGCCGAGCGACAAAAAGCTGCGCCCAAATGACTTCAGAGAAAAAGAATCACTGTTCTACATTCTGCGCTACTAGCTCTACTGGCTCTACTGGGTGCCCATCCTTCTTCCTCACGAGGAACCCTCCTCCCGGGATCCCCCACCCTCGCGCGCGCCGCCCGGGCATCGCCCATCCGAGGGTTCCGGTCGTGTTCGCCGGACTCGGACCGCGTGGGGGGGGTTGGGGGCGGCGATGGCGGAGAGAAGAGGTTGGGGGACAGGAGATGAGGTCATGATGTCATGATCTTCTTGGGATAGCGGATAGCATGATCTGATAGTCATGATGTCATCGAGATCGTGTCATGATCTGATCGTGGTCTAGGGACATATCTTCTTGATTGGGCCTTCATCTATGCCCAAATCCAGACATGTTACGGTGCATTTAGACAAAAATACCTTGCCAAAACTGTACCATGAAACTGCATTCAGATGGGGAGCTCTGCGACATCTTTTGGATCTGCAAAAATCACAAGCTGGTCGCTCGACTCATGGGTCGCGCCACGCTATGCTGATCTTCCAGTCGAAATGGGATCTTGCTGATTGTGGGTTTGTCGGTCCAGGGGCCAGATGTGTCCTTGGAGATTGTCACGCTGTCAGGTGACCTCTCGCTGTCAGGTCCTACGAAACGTCAGATGCTTATCCATCTGACCGTGCTTTTCAACTGACTGCTGCCTGTTCTGATGAGACTGGCTTCGCTTCATTCTCTTGAACCCAAAGACTGGATTTTCTCGGGACTTTTGGGCTGCATTTTCTGCGGCATGATTAGAACAGAAACGGTTTAACCATCGATGTTCCTTGGCAATGGAATGCAATGGAGACATTCTCAAGGCCTGTCATTTCTTAGCTCCAAAGTCTGGTCCATGTCAATGTCTGCAAATGACTCCATATCAATGCATCCTCATGGAAGATGACCCATATCATATCATCGTTTCCTATCCAAGGCTGAGTTGTGTGGGGGACTGTTCTCTTCCGGCTCAGCAAGGAATTTTGGCTTGACGAAGAGAATATGTGGTCGTAGGTCCGCTGTATCCTCCTACACTCCTCATGCACCCTGCAGTTCGGATCATCGTGCAGGACAAAAACTAATCTCCATGTCAGACTGGTGCAAACCAGGCTCCAAGGATACGGCAAACAACTGGATCCTCAAACTTCAAACCCATTTATATAGACCCCCAAAATGGACTCCAAAACAAGATCCTCAGATCCTGAGATCCATCCACGCGCTCGACTCCCCGCTCTCGTCGCGAGTCCCGGATCTCTCTTTCACCCGCTCGTCGCGATGCTTTTGGCAGCCTTGGAGGGTGAAGAAGTCTTTGGGGACTTGTGGGGGATGCAAAGCAAGAAAGAACTAGAGGGCGAATTGAGGAGTTCAAAGCTAAGAATCACAAGAGAGAACCCTTCAAAGACATGCATCTGGCGGTGCCTTTTGGTGGCAGGATGCAGTGACCACCTGAAGGTTCCAACGAGATCTTGCCGCTTGCCAAGGCTATCTCTTAAGGCTATCTTGCTATCTCTTTCGACGATGGCTCGCCTCTGTGTGTCTTTCTCACGTGGCTCGCCTGCGTGGTGGCCGATCCCGGAAACAGGATCTGCCGGGAGAAGTCCTCGCGGGTGGAGGCCGCAAGGCCGAAGAGGCCCCCGTTCGGTTCGCGATGCCCGAAATGCTTGCTCCGTTCGTAGTGGTATCCTTTTGGTCATGGACAGGAAAAGGTCCATTCTCTCCACTTGGATCATCTCGAATCATAAATCGCTTCTCTGCCCCACCCCAAGTATGAAGGTCATGGGTTGCACTCATAAACCAGTTTGGGAGGACACCATGTCATCAAAATGTACATACATGTAATTACATGTATACATGTATATACTCTTTTGTCTTATCGAGCGGCTCTATATTCAGTGTTGGCGCTCCGGTCTGGAGTATAAAGATTATAAAGAACTGTCTTCTACCAGGAAATCCAAAGGGGTGGTCTTTTTCCCTATGCGCACCTCCTGCATCCTCATGGCACCTCTATCCTCCAATTGGCATCCATTTGGAACGGGATTTGTGCCAAGACTTGGAGCTTGGACTTGGGAATCTCCTTTGGACCATGCCGCAAACAAATAGGTTGACACCGAATGAAATCTTTCTGGCCAACAGGAGGTTTCTGAGATAGGCCATCCCGACTGTCAGACCTCGTCTCATGCAGCTGACTCTTCCTTCCACAAAGAACCTGACCTCTATGTTGGACCACCAACCACCCATTTCCTCTCCAAACAGAGTTCATGTCTGGGCTCATGTCTACAAATATCTGAAGACAGGTGACCCCCAACCTCCACTGTCCGGCCGGTCTCGGACCCGGTTCACCCCGGCCTCCGTCCACTGCCGACCAAAGATCTTCTGAAAGAGAATCAACGCCTGGCGTCGAGAACAGCGGGCGACGTGCGGGCGAGAGCTGGGGTGGGTGGGGGTCCGTGGGGGTCTGTGGAGGTCCTTGGGGCGGGTCTGGTGGCATCACAAGCGAGGCAAATCCGCTCCTGGTCTGGTTGCCAAGTGGTCCAGGATGCTTTGCATCGAGGCAATTCTGTTGCTCTCGCATCCAGCAACCCTGGCTTAAAGTTGAGCCGCTTGAGCCTCTGGGCCTGATGTCTTTCCAAGGGGTGCTTTCAAGGCGAAGGTCACGTACGTTTAAGATCCTGGTGTTTCTCCTTTAACCTGTTCCTCCGACTTGGGCAAGGTTGAACACCTTGTTTATGAAAACAGCGTCGTCTACAGCACCTCTTTCAAGTGACCAAGTATTCCATGAATTACCCGGCCAAAACATGCCAAAAGCAAATCCCACCCCATTCGCGCCGGATCGCGCTCCGCATGCCAAATGTCGTAGGCCGTCTGTCGCTCCTGGGAGTGGTTGATCCAGTCTGTTGGCTGAGACATCCCGTCTGACATTCTGCTCCTTGGCTCCTGTTGATACCATGCTCTCCCTGGCTCTGGACATTATCATATATGTCTATAATACATAGATTATCATAGATTCAGATCCGTGGCATCCTCTCAGGCGGCCTAACCACTGGTGGGAACCACGCATGGGCGACAGGGAAAAGAAAAATGCCGCTTGCGGCCAAAGCAACACTGTTGCTCTGTAACAGGGGCTCAGCAGAGGTTTCTGAGTCTCCTCTTGCGTGCACGTGAACATGTCTTAGACGGAATTTCTCGGCACATCCAGATCCGTTTCTTCTAACAAGAATTCCCAGCTCATCTGGCGACTCCCCAGCGACTCCCCAGCGACTCCCCAGCGACTCCCCAGCTCATCTGGCGCTCCTCCGCCTGGATCCGCCGCAGCTCTGGATCCAGCGGGGTCTCGTGCTCAAGCATCTGCAGGTACCTCCCCCGACCTCCTCAGGTCGTTCGTAAACCGCATTGACGCCCCGGATTTGTGGGGAGGTCCGGATGCGTGGGGGGTGTGGGGTGGGGAGAGGCCGAGCATGGATGCTACAGTAGAAGTGGACATACACTACTACTACTTACAGTATCTATATAGAATGTTTCTCTGGAATTGGCCACACAAATCTCATGAAAGATCATGAAAGATCCTGTCTCCTTTTCACTTACTTTTGGGCCCCGAGGGTGGGGCCATGTGGCATGAGAGTATCGTTCTCAGGGTGAAGAAGAAAACCTGGAGGAAACCGCAACGCGGAGCAAAGACCGTTTGTGCGACGCCCGTCCAATCTGGAAACGGCTTTGACTCGAAGCCACTACTGTAGGGGGCTGTCGTTCCTGTCGCATGGGTTTCATTCAGGTGGTATAGAAGATCTCGATGGATCTCTCATGATTTCTCCCCGACGATCCTGGATCGATGTCGAACAGCCATGAACCGAATGAAAGCACCGCTGCAGACCTCTTTGGCCTGTTCGCAACTGGCTGGCGTCAGGCAATCCTACTCCTAGGTGTTACAGATCCCTCCACAAATGGGAGGGACCCACGTGAGACAAGTTGGCCGCCCGGGCAGCCGGTTTCGGAGTCTTTTTTGGTGCCTGGGGGGCAAGTCGAAAAATTCCCTCGCCTCGTCCAGGTTGAAAAGTTTGGCACTTCTGCCCCAACGAAAAAACAACGCAGAAAACATCGCCAAACCTGCACTTCCATGTATTCGTTTGGCGTTTGTTTTGCTGCAAAGGTTTGTTCTGTCGATGCATGAAGTGCCCAGTCATGCACCAGGATTAACATGCAGCTTGAAACTGGAAATGTCCAAAAATTGCTCCACCAAACAAGCTGAATGTCCGATATAATTGAAATAATGTCTCCCAGTCAAATCATGCAATCACGCTCCGTTCAAAACCTCCTGAGGTTTGAGGCTTTTTTGACTCATGAACGCAGTAATAACTCAACCGGTCGTCTAATGCTCCAAGCCCGCTTTTAAAGCGGTCTTTAGGTGATCTGAAAAGGAATTTCCTTTACTTGGGTGGTGCCAAAAACAGTCTTTGGACTTCTAGGGACCAGTCTTTTGACACCTGCAACTCCCAGATTCAAACGTCCGTCTAACTTGATCTTGCTCATGATGATAGTCACATGACCCCACCAACCTGCCCCACACAACTTCCAGACTGCCATTTCACCCCGAACAAACAGAACAAAACAAAACGAGCAACCTTTACAAACAAACTGTTCATCAACGTCAACCTACATTCCAATGTTCAGAGCACTTTTGCCAGTGGAACGGCTGGTGCCGGGACATCTCCAACTCCCTTACTCTGTGGCCTCTGCACCGTCTGACTCTTCTGCCTCTTGTGGGTCGGCAGGCTCGAGGTCAGGTACCGGCGGCAGAACCTCAGCGTGTCGGCCCGGATGTGTCGCACGACGATCCCAGAGACCCGAGCTCGCTGAACCTCATCGATCGTGGGACGTAGACGACAAACAACTGTCTTAGCTTATTTAATCATATTTAATCTACACGAACGAAGCGATAACCTGGTGGCCTTGGTACCCTTGGTGGCTGTAACCTGTCGTGGCCCCGTCTTGATCTTCTCATTGCGTCGGCTGCGGCTGCCGCCACAAATGCTATTGTCCTACAGGCCACTGTGGCTTGTCATGTGCGTTGCCAGGGCGGCTTCCCGGTGATGTTGTCGTTGCCACGTGTCATGCTTGTCAGCGTAAAGCCATTGCTGTTGCGTTATTTATGTGGCTTGTCATTGGCGTTCGCTTTCTTGTTGCGCTATGTTGCGCTCCTCTTGGCATAGACGAACACACATGTGTTTTCCCGTTGACCAAAAGATCTGCTTGGATGACCCACAAAAGATCTGCTGAGGTGCCGCACATGGTCTTTCTCCTCGTCTCCTTCATTGGGGTTGCTCTCCTGCGGAGTGTCGCCTTGCCTGTCAGCAGAGGCAGTCATTGAAGACTTGAGTTCGCAGCAAGACTTGTGTCGCCTAAACCAGAAACCTCTTCAAATGTTGGCAAAAACTAAACCTCTCAAACACCGCTCAAACATCTTGAGACTTCAAAGTTGGTGTGTCATTTCGTCCACTAGTCCTTTCTCTCACAGCTACATGCACAAAGTGAACTGAATCCTTCCCCAGATTTAAACTTGATTGTGTTCCAACTAAATCTAGCTCTTCCTTCCAAAACCGGGAATTTCCTCAACCTTCTCGTCCCCCGAAACCCGGCTCGGGCTCAGCCGGGCTGAGAGCCATCACCGAACGTCCCGCACTCACCCGGTGTGGGTTGCTGTCCGAGCTCCCGAACTCGGCCGCCAGTTGCGCGGCAAAGGAGGCCATTGCCTAGCTCCGGCGCAGGACCGGGACCGCGGAGCGGTGCGGTGGGTGCCCGAGTGACCGGGGGTACGCTTCAGCATGTAGCTCCATGTGGGGAGCTCGGCCTTTCGAATCCGTGAGAAACTATGGAACTTGACCAAAATCCTAGCCCCAAGAGCTTGAGAGGTCACTTCCACGCTTCATCGTTCAGTGGGTTTCTCAATCAAAAACATCAGCTCAGAATCCAACCCATCCAAGAGGACATGAAACATATAAATCATTATACATCGAGCTCCATCTTCCCCCTCGCCATTGATCGAACTTCCCGGTCTTTCGGGACGTCGATCCGCACCGATCACCCCCAGGGAGGAATCTGCACCGCCGCACCTCCTCTGCGGTTTCGGCCACCAGATGGTCGCTGTGACGACGAATGGCCACACGGCGCAGCGACATCGCCTGCGCCGACGCGGGACGACTCGGACGTGACGGTCGGTTGGTTGGAGGGACACCTGGAGGTCTGCAAGGGTATAGCGGTTGAGTCTACAAGACCCGTGCTCAAACGAATAGAAGTCTACAAGTTCCTGACATCCTGGGCAGTTGGAGACCCCAATGACTACCTTAAACCACCTCCACTGGTGCTGTAGGATGTCCCTAGAAAGGTCATGGATGCTGATCAAAAGGACATCCATGGTGACTCGGGTGCTTCTCCCGGGACAAAAAGCAACTCAGGGTTGAACAGAAACTCGCCAGTGTTGAAGTGGGACAGCTTGAGAAAATGTATTGGAACAAATAAAAACAACACAACACAAGACAAACACAAGACAAAAAAAATGAAAACCGGCAAGCAACACACAACCAACAAGCAAACGGATCAGGTGCAACCGGTTGCAACCCATCGGGCCAAAACACGTAAAGGATCGTTAAAGCATCTTTGACCTGCCAAAAAGCGAACGAGCAAGGACGCTACGAACGGGGCTCCTGGCATCGCTACGAACGGAGCGATCGGACGCTAAGCTAACGATCCCCACCGACGTGCGCGTTCCTGCGCGCCTTCGCCTTGGGCGACAGCACGGGCGAGCGGAAGCGCTTCATGGCCACGGCGGCGGTGCCGGCAGTGGCGACCTGGGTTGGTGGAACGGTGGGAGCAGAGAGGGGCGGTGTTCTTGGGTTCTGTAGAGCTTTTGCAGATTTGGGGTATGTTTGATGGTGTATCTTCCACTGAGGTTGGTGTGGGAATTCTTCATGACTGCTTCCAGTAAAGAGGTTGGTGCTTGACTGCGCCTTACGCAAGTATACTTTGCCAAGGAGCCCGAGCAACAAAACAGGAACCAAGGCGCCCCCCATTACCCACAGCTGCGACAGGAAGATCCTGCTGGCAGGTTCCTGCGATCCTCCCTTCTTTAGCCATTAGTTTGAGGTGATTCATACATCTATACCATTCTATGCCTGGAGTCGCCGCCCCAACCCCCTTCGGATCTGGGTAGAGATCCATGTACAACGAGACTTACAACGAGGTTTGATGTCTCAAAGCCTGAATCTTCAAGAGTGCAGGAGCGATCCTCTCTTCAAAGCGCTTGGTGGGGGGTCTGAATGCATCTTGGGATCAAGAATTGAGATCTCCATGGGAGGACTCGCCAACCACTATTCAAAGATGTTCCATTATTCATAGTATTTCATATTCAACTCCCTTTGCAGGACTTTCAGGAGTGACTAGATGCTTGCTTAAGTGGGTGACCATCGATAATAATACAGTGATGAAAAGAATAGCCTCAATCGTTTGACATGGTTGAAACTGGATGAACCAAGAGGGGTTTTCGTCTCCGTCCCGTCTCAAACCAGCAACTCATCCAGAAGTGGCTTCATCCACTCAGTGGACCTCCACCGTTTTGTGCCAATTTTGCTTTCATTCAGGAACTCTCTCCCTCCGTCTCCCTCCACTCAGACTCGTGCTGTGACCTCGGACTGCGTGACCTGAAGGCGTTCGGCGCCGGCGCGGCTTGGGCGTTTGGCTTTCTCACGGCGAAAAGGACGCGCTCCGCTGCTCATGTGCCCCAAAACCTTGGGTTGGAACTGATGCTTGAGTCTGCTTGAGAATGGAAAGGACCTGGGAAGATTGGAAGGGATTTTCAGGAAAATATGGATATGATATATATATATATATATGTGTGTGTTGTGATATGTTGTAGCTGCTGTTGCTCTCAACTTGGCGTCCATCCCTGTCTGGTGTTTTCTGGAGTGCTGTGGGTCTGTAGCTGCTCTGCTCCTAGGCCAAGCTCATGTCAAGCACGCCTGAACCTTTGTTTTCCCTCATCCATTCTTGCTTGTGCAACGTTGTGAGGCGGTGTTCTGAGTTGCGGTGACTGGGTTTCCATTTTGCAGCTCCTGTTGACACTCAGGTTGCGACCATATGTGACCACCAGAGTGTGATGTGTCGGCGAACTTCACTGGCCATTCGCCTTCGCTAAACATTCGCCTTCTTCCGACCCAAATTGGCCGGCACCTTTTGCCTGCAGATTTGGGCCATGCGAAAGAGCCAGCTAGCTGTCATGACAGGCGATCCGATCACGATCTCCTGTTTTCGGTGTGTTTTCGGGCCCACACTCGTCACTACCGAATTCTGCATAGGCATCCCATTGGTTTCTCTTTCCCCTTGCACAACTAGCATAGAACCATACATACACACCTGAAAACCAACATGGACCCTGACAATGGACCCCTGGTAGATTGTTTTCCTCTACCAACGAATGCTTTTTGGAGAACCCCGTGTTAACCTGCAGGGGAGTAAGACCACTATATATAGACCACTTGACCGACCAACACACAGACCAAATACCGGCCAATGTTCAACCACACCGGTGGACATCGTGCTCATGGCCGGCCCCACGTCGCCTTGATTCTCAAGCCACTCGCATCAGGCGAATCCTCCCGGGGCGCTACCGGCGCCGGTGGATGGACTTCGACTGTGCCCAACCAGGAAGGAATGGTCGCAAACAGTCCGGAGCTGAAATCACTTCGCTCAAATCCTCATGCAGCGTCTATGCTTCACAGCGTCAAATTCCTCCTCAAAACGGTGGGATGTGATCAGGCCCCCCAAAAAAATCCGCCCGCACCGGAGGTGCCGAGGGCGTTGTGTAGGCTCGTGTAAACCTCGCCAGGATCCTGCTAGATAGTCCTGTTAGATAAATCCTAGCTTTAGCTTGGGGGGGGTGCATTTTTTCCTAGAAATGCTGTGCTTTTCCAATGCTTTTGAAAAAGTGATTAAAATTGGACCAAATGTTGGCTATGCCGGCTATGCCGGTTGGGCCAGGTCGCATAATTGACATCACAGATGTATCGGGGAGCCAAGGGGTGCACTGCACTATGGATATGCGATGCCGGTTATGTCGGCCGGGGGAGACTGCATTACGGACATTGCAGAAATCGCAAAGGTCGAGGCAAGCCGTGGGATACTGTACGATTGATATCGTGGATGTGTTCGGTGAACATCGCGGAAGTCGCAAACATCTAGGCAAGCCGCGGGATACTGTACGATTGATATCGTGGATGTGTTCGGTCGTGTGCCCAGTCCGACTGGATGAGGTGAATGGTATTGAGCATGTGGTTTTTGATGTTTTTTGGGGGGAACAATCGCATGTGGTTTTTGACACAGAGACAGAGATAGAGACAGAGACAGACAGAGACAGACCCAGACAGACAGAGACAGACAGAGACAGACCAGACCCAGACAGACCCAGACAGATCTAGACCCAGACAGACACAGAGAGACAGACAGACACAGAGAGACCGACAGACACAGAGAGACAGACCAGCCAGCCAGCCAGCCAGCCAGCCAGCCAGCCACCCAGCCAGCCAGCCAGGCAGGCAGCCAGCCAGCCAGCCACCCAGCCAGCCAGCCAGGCAGGCAGGCAGGCAGGCAGACAGACCAGACAGACAGACACCCAGACCGACCGAGACAGACTATTGACATCGTGCGTGTGTTCTTCCGTGTGTCCTGCCCGAACAAGACAGGCAGACAGACCAAGACAAACAGACGCACACACTCCCAAACAGACGCACACACTCCGTGCGGGCGGCTTCGTGCACGAAGTGCTGTGAATATATATATATATATATCACAAAGCGGGATAAATCGGGTACTACTGGGTACCACCGAAACTCATGGAACTTGACTCATGGAATTGGATCGGTCCATCAATAATTGTATTGAAAAGTAAGTCGGGCGTTTTCCCTCCATGTGTTTTCTCTCCGGCCACTCCGTGAGGAGAGGCTTCTCATGCAGTCAGCTATACACCCTTTTCGATAGCTCCCATTAGGTCCCACGTCTCGATGGCATCTCCGTGTGGGTCGAAAGGGTGCACGTTCGGTCCCAAGTCTCCCAGAAGAAAAGAAGTCATGACAAGCTAATTAGAAGATACTAGAAGACACCCTGGAATCCAATGATTGTCATATGTAAGTCATACCCTGGAATCCGGTTCGCTGGATATCCTTGGATTCTCATCGCATGAGCGGTGTCACACGACACATCTGGTGGCATACTGTCAGAGCGACCCAGACGATGCCGTCGACCGATCTGGGTCGACCCCTCTCCTCATCCGAAAGGAGCGCCTCCTCCTGACCCAGGATGCGCCACGGGATGCGCCGCGGAGGCAGGAGGAGCACTTCGCGCCGCGGAAGCAACTTTGGGGGGGTGCAAAAGCGTGAGGTGCAAGGGAAAGCGGCGCCACCCTCCAACGGCCAACGGATTGGGAGACGAAAACCCGCGAAGCAGGAGGCATGCCCGGCTTTTGGGGTCCAAACAAAATACCCTTTCACCATGGCATCAGGTCGCCCTCCGAGTTCATGCAGCAGCGCCTTGCAGAAGCCTAATTATGAGTCAAGTGTAAGGAAGGAGTTGTAGTTCCTCTGCTCGCCCATCAATTGATACTGCTTGGTAGAGAAGCCCATCTTTCCTTCGCCAGCTGCATCTCTCCTCGTGACCTTTTGGAGCCCCTCTTTGTCGCCAGTTTCCAGGCTTGGGCAATATTTTTGCGCAGAGCGCTCCCTCCACAAGCATGAAGAGACCCAAACCAGTGGTCAGTCGGGGATCCGCTCGATCACCCATCCAACCAAAGTTGGTGACCCCAGCCCCAACTTGAAACCAACGGCCAACGACGATCCAGTTGAAGCACCAAATCACCTGCTTGGCCTCCTCAGATTCTTCAGCCCCCCTTTTCGACGCACGTCGCACGCCGCCCCGAACGACGCTCCTCCTGAGCTGCAGCCTCTGCACGAGCTCGGGCTTCCTCCCGCCACACCGCCACCGCGCTCGTGCGGGACACGAACTCGTTCGCGGTGGCCGAGCGGACCCGGTTGGGCGGGGAGGTTGCGCGGAAGGGACAGGGAGGGGGGCGCCAGGAGCGTGGTCCTAAAGGGGTCGGAGCAAAGCGTGGAGCTGTTCGTTTCGGGACGCGAAAGCGAGATGAAGGAGAGCCTCTCTCCACGGCCGACGTGACAAAAACTGTCTCATTCAGTGGGGGTGGGTGGTGAATGGTGGTGACCTCGCTTTGATACTTTAATAAGATACATGGACTGATTCAGGGATACAGGCCAACTCTGCCCCTTTCAATATGTTGATTGCACGAAACCACTGCCACAGCTTCAGAAGAGTCGGCCTCTGCCTCCTTGTGCGCTTCCCGTTCCAGTCGGAGCTTCTCCTGTAGGATCGCCTGGCGTGGTCTCTATGTAGGTTCCAAAAGGATCTGGAAGGATCCATCTGCGCCGTGTAGTTTATGTCAAATGCCGGGTCTACCCCCGAACTCTCGCCCCGATCGGCAGGGTAGACTGATCTATTTCCGGAACCGAACCTTCTGCCTGGGAGGTTCAAACACCCCGGGAGGAGGTCTCCCGATGTTCAAACCACCTGGGTTGGTCACCTCTGAGTCTGGAGATGTCTGGATCAGTCAATCACCAACCGAAACCGCGGCCCGCACGCTGCGGGGGGATGCGCTCTTTTTGCCCAAAGAGAGAATTGCAGCGTTTGGGAAAGGAATGGTGCCCTCCAATGCGACCTGACATGCTCATCTGGATGACCAGGTATTTTTTGATTCTTTACTGTTGAACCCAGTATCAATTGAATCAATGCTGGCCATGCCCTGGTGACCCAACCCTTGAAGACCTTCAACGAACAAGCTTGCTTGCACCGTGCAAGGTCGCTCTCAGCATTTCACAGCCACGCGCCGTGGCAGCGCACCGTGGCGCCCGCGTGCGCCCGCGTGCGCCCGCGCCCGAAGAACAGAGACCTAACATACGCCTTCGTTCCCAGTGCCCGCGCACCCGATCGATGTCAGCAAGCATGTCCATGAGCTCCCGGAAGGGCACGTTGATCACTTGCAGGAGCTCTGCATAGGAGGCCTCTGCAGGAGCGACGGGCAGAAAGAGATCGGCTGCCAGTCCCTTGCCCGTAGCTTTTGAGACACCCAAGAATCGTGTGCAGCCTTGCTTTTCAGCAGCTTCATCACTGGTTCGGTCAACAGGTTCGTTGGCTTTGACAAGCCCATGCCGCTGGTTGGGTCCATATAGTCCAAGGCTCTTAGGGTGTTGCCTCTTGAGATCCTCCTGGTTGGATTCGGGTGCAAATCCTATCAAATCCCTTCGCTTCCAAGGGGGATCGCTCTGGGTATGATGATTCGCGCACTCTGCTCTCGAAGTCCCACGTGGCTGACGTCCCCAACAGTCCGTTCGCTTCCAAAAAGGGTTCCTTAAACTCGGGCCAGTCGATGTAGCCACTCTCATCCTTGTCAATGTCTTCAAACCTGAGAGATTTCGTGGCCCTTCCACGTCCGAACTCGCTTCTCGCTACGTTCACTTAGTAATCAATGCCCTTGTTACTGGTAGCGATGCCCTTGTCACTAGTAGCTTCTAGCTACGTTGGTTCGTTTTAGAGGATGTGTACAAGTCTGGTTGGCTGCAAAAACGTGGCGTTTCGTGTTCATCGACTACGTGGGCGTGAAAGTGGGAGAAATGAGGGTGTGTCAATCATCTGAGGTGCTCCAAAATGAGCAAATCCTCTGCTGCCCAACACCACTGGTTTGTGACCATCGCGTTGCAAGCATTCCATTCTCGGGGGTCCACATCAGTCTTCGCGGGAAATCTGCTGAAGTTATGCCTCCGCCCAACCTTTTGACTATAGAGAATTGAGACTTGTTTCAGTGTCACACCCCACAGATCCCCTGCTTCATCCGCTGCAAGCTCAGTGGCAAAACCCAAAGCGAAGTGATCTCAGATCCGCGAGTTGATGTTTCATGTACTGGTCACATGTGGAGAACCAGGTGGGTCCAAACGGTCGCCTACCTCCCTGCGAGCGCAACCGGTCCATGACCGGCCCCGCGGTCCAAGGAGCATTCGCTGGATGGACTGGTCACTGTGGTGTTCGAAAAATTCCGCCAGCAGCGTCATGCTGTCCACCCATTCCTGGTGTCGCGAATGAGGTTCAGCGGAACGTCACCCGAAGAAGAGCGCTGCGCACCAGTGAATGGAATTCAACAACTCCTCATCCCTGAGCCATTACACGTAAAACAAGAGACGTAGACTTAAGATGACTTAAGTATATATTTTGGCATGTTTTGGCTATTGTTTGGGTTTTATATCATGTACCAAATATGTCTTCTATCTTGAGGACGTCTTGCTGCTGGCCTTGCTCTGGCCCACCAGCAGCCAGTGTGTGTGTGTGTGAAGGTTGCTGTGCCATCTGTAGTAAAAGTGACTATACAGTTGTGGGCTGTTTTGGAGGTGGACAAACCATCACCCTTCAAGTTAAAACTCTTCTTTCCTAGTGTCAAACTAGTGTGGCTGACAAGGTTTGGCTGGCAGTGGCTGGTCACTCATCTCATGGGTGTAGCGTCCTGATGACGTTGACACGCACCCATATCCACACCTTCACTTCAATTGTTTTGGGAGTCCAACGTGGTGCAATGCCTCTTGAAAGGAGCAACCGCAAGGTACTATGCCAAGCCGTGTTACCATCAGGCAACAGACTCAGTGTCCACATGAACATGCACCGAGCGCGCCGCGGGCCGCACCGCCGCCTCAGGATGTATGACACCATCCTCGTTCACGTCGAAGAACTTAAAAAGACGTTGAAGACACTGCCTTGGGGAGAAAGAGCACTGAGGAACGCAGCTTGGAAACTCGCTCCTTTGCTTTGCTCTACTGGTAATTACTGGACAAGAAGCTTTGGAAGGCTTTCCACCAGCTCTGGACGTCACCCAACCGGGACACTTCCATCCACGGAAGCTGTTTCAAAAGCAAATGAGCTTTACTATAGCTTTGACATCCTTTTGGAGTCTTCTGCAAATGGCTTGTAGGGTCCCCCCCGCTGTTAGGCATGCCCATGTTGGCTGCATGAAAGATCACCGGTTGTTTGGTCGGCCAACGGCAACAAACCACCAGTTCCATGTCACATGGAGGGGTCCCGCCCAGAACATCCACGGCTGGATGGGCATGGAACTGGATGAATTTGACTCAAGGGTTTTCCTTGCCAGGAAGGGCCAGGATCCTCCATGCTGGGTGTCCGAAGGGCCAGAGTTCTGTTGGACTTGTCGTTCGCCGACCTTCCTGATGTTCGAGGTGAGGATCTGAACTGTTCGCCACCTGTTTGGCATGGGGACCAATTCCTCCGGATTGGGGGGCCATGCCAATTCCACGTGCGTTTCAGGGGTGTACAGTCAATTGTAGTGATTCGTTTGTCCATGACCTCAAATAACGTCTTCTTGAAGAGCCAAAATGCATGACATAACGTACTATGTGTCCAATCTCTCTTGGACGCATGGTGTGCCAATCGTGGAAGAATTGCGTCATGGTTGGGAGATCAAACTACAAACATCCATGTAACATGTAATTACAGTACATGTTTTTACACCCCCCCATAGAGCTGCTAAACATCATTGTTTGTTATTTTTGGGGTAGCATCTTATACGAAGCACCGAGACTTCAAAAAAAACGAGCACGAAAAAGAAACATCACCTGGCTCAGGACTGTTATAAAACTGCTTGGGTTTGAGGTTTTGGGGGTTTGGGGTCCTACATGGTCCTAGCGATGATCCCAGATGACTCCAGGTGTCGAGTGGCTCGACCAGCTGAGCTTTACGGCGTTCGTCCAACTGAGCACCTGGGCGGACCGACCCGGCGCCCCTTGGAATTAAGGGGGTGGCTTGCGCACATCGGTTTCTATAGTGACAAAAGCAAAAATATACCTGGATTTGGTAGAGGATATTGCAAGGAGTATGTGAATGTGACAAGATGAGACGTGGTAACCTTTACTTATGTAGTGAGAAACTGGAGAAGAAACATGTCCTCTCTAATATATAAATGCGTCTACAAGATGTCCAGCCTCATGGTGTCGCCATGTTAGCTAGACCGCTAGCTGAGCCGCTCCCAGTCAATAGAGCATAATAGAACCTATAGGGGCAATGATTGTGGAATGAATGCACACAAAACTTCTGCGCACATCCCTGCAAAGCATGCTTTTTGCTGCGAGAATATCAATCCAATGGGCTCGGTCTCATCACTCAGGCCCCACACGGTACTTCCGCACGAGCCGGTGAATCTGCTGGTTGTTGCTGAGCGCCTCACACTCGCGACCCCGCGACATCCACCCATGCGCGGCTTCGTCCTCGGGCTGTCGCTGAGGCGACCACTGGCGCCCCAAAACGGGCGCTGAACGGCGCCGCGAACGGCGTGACCCGCTCTCGGCTTCTCGGTCTCTCTCCGTTTCGAAAGGAGACGAGGTCTGCGCGGTCCGGCTGGAGGTTCCCGTCCGACCTTTCAAGGAGTCCAACGATTTCGGTTTAGCACAGCGACCTTTCAGAATCCCTCCTTGGATTCAGTGCGACCTTTGCACGGATGTGACTCGAGGCGGATGTGACTCTGGCGACTCGATTTGATTCGAAGAGTTGGACGTTTTAGAACCCCACCCTGTGGTGACCATCGCGTCAATCACCTCGTCATACGTATAGTGTCACCTCCACCGTCGGGCTCGCCTCAGCGGAGCGGCGCTTGGTGTCTTCCGCGTCCACGTCGACCACCTGCGGAAGGGGACTGGAAGAGAGAAGAGAATGCCAAGAACATTCCATGCCCTCAAGTTCATGTTGGCGGTTCAATCGTTTTTGGTGATTGGGTCCGAGTTCATTGACTTTGGTCAAGCCATATCTCGAAGGCACTGAATTGGTTTTTTCACATGTGTGGCCGAAACCTTCTGAGGGCCTTGTCTTTCGGCAGACTGTGGCAGATTCGAGATATATATCCCATTGGATTATAGGTTTCAATGATGTTCAATGACTGTCCTCCAAAACCCAGCTCTCAGCAACATGCCGCATGACTGTCCGGCTCTGATAATTCGCCACCACGGTCGCCTGGGTGGCGTTCTGCAAAAGAGCCGTGGCAGCCTGACGAGTTCCCAGGCCAAAGCTGGATGATCCTCATGCTGAAGAGGATCAAACACGATGACACATGTCACATGGAACGTGTTTCGCTCTCCAAGTCATGGTCTATAAAGGTATCATAGGTAATACATCAATGATCGAAAGTGTGCGAAATGCCATCACAGAACATGAAAAATACTAAATTGAAGTCGCCAGTGAAGCAGCACACTGGAGTGTTCGGAGCTCTTACAATATGTTGGTTGACGAACACATCTTGGCGAGGGAGCACCCCGGTGCGTGCGGTGCATGACTCAAAATTCCACTCTTGTTGAGCCTCCATCCAGCATGCCACTTGGGAAGCTATACAAATTCTTGAGTCAGGCTGCTGTAGAAAAATTACACCACCGTAGACCCCAAACAGTTAAACTAGAGCTTGCGACGTCCAGAGCTGGGAGACAAATGTAAAGGATTGCAAGGCAGAGACGGACACAGCAGTACAGAGCGGGCGGACACATCTTAAGAAAGAATTGAGAAGCCCTAACAGTAAACCTTTTGGGGAATTATTCTTCAAGTGCGAACATGATGCTGGTCATGCTGCTCAATCAGCGGGCAGCTGACCACGTGAGGACAAGAAATAAAGGCATGAGGATGATTCTTGGTGCCTGACGTATGCCCTCCGCCCCAACTGAACAGAGAGATCGCTGCCACGCCGCCGAAATCCAATCCGGTCATTCATCCAACGCTTGCCCGAAAAGGAAAACAAAGCTGAGAGAGTTACACAGTGTGGCAGCAATGCAATCCCGGAGACAGTCACGCACCCCTTTCAAAGGAGCAAGAACCTTTCACACGCGAACCTGTTCCAGCGGACAGGGCAGAAAACAGCAGTGCAGGCACCAAACCTGAAAGACAAAAAGAAAGAAGTCACATGGGAGATAAATGAATAGAAATGCTACATGGCCAGCGGAAAAGGGCGGCAGCGCCAGTGACAGACCCGGGAAACAAATGAATAGAAATGCTGCATGGCCAGCGGAAAAGGGCGGACGCAGTGACAGACCTCGAAAACAAATGAATAGAAATGTTGCATCGCCAGCGGAAAAAGGGCGGACACCAACAGTGACACACCTGGGAGACTAATGAATAGAAATGCTGAAAAGGGCGGACACCAGCAGTGACAGACCTGGGAGACAAATGAATGGAAATGCTACATGGCCAACGGAAAAGAGCGGACAGCAGCAGTAACGGACCTGGGAAACAAATGAATGCTACATGGCACCAGCAGTGACGGACCTGGCAGACAAATGAATAGAAATGCTTCGTGGCCAATACACAAGGACACACCAGTGACAGACCTGCAAACGGAGAA
>CAXAMN010008347.1:0-53134 GCA_963970005.1 Durusdinium trenchii
AACACACCCAAAACAACACATGACCTGAATGAAATTGATATTTTTTTTACATGCATTCACTCCTATGTCACCGTATACATGCTCCACCCATGTCTGACTGGCTGCTCACCTGAGGTCCATTTTTCATGCTCCTTGGGGTTGTTCAGGAAGATGCAAGCCGCCAAAGGCCACTCCTGGAAGGTAAAGCCCTGAATGAAGGCCACCTGCAATCCCAGTTCGCACATGTGTTCGCACGTTGTGTTCGCAAGGCTAACCGGGTAGCTTGTTGGGCACCAGGCTGGCAGGGACCCGACCCAGTGGAACCAGGAAAACCACGTCGATTGCGTCGTCCCCGTGTTTCCAAAAACGAAAACTAACTAATTACTGCTTTTTGATAGCAAAAGCATGCAAAAGGAGCCTAATAGCAATGGCCTCCAACCATCTCCAACCTACAAGCGATGACCTCCAACCTACTAGCGATGACCTCAAACCCTGGTTCCGTATATAATAATAGTCTAGTGGTAACTAGGATCCACTGGGGATGAGATAAAACACCGTCTTCCTTTGAAGAGCGAGATAAGGGGACAACCATACGAGTAAAATATGTTGCAACCATATCGCTGGCATTATGTGCATGGTTGAACAGCATTATGCAAAATTCACTTCCTACTCTGGCAAAAACAAAGCACCAAGGAACTCTAAACTGGTCAGTTTTCTTCACCATGCGCTCCACAAGTTCCTTTTCAAGGGGGACAAACATCGGCAAGCTTCACACCGCCTTGATATCCTTCTTCTTTGCAGCCTCCTCCACTGCGTGGTAGGCACCCATCCCTGCGCCAATGACTGCCACATCAAACTCTGACCTCTTTTCGCCAGACATCTCTTCCACCCGCGCGGCAACGGGCTGAAGCTTAGGAGACTTGGAACGGGAAAGCCCTGGAACCAAAGAGTCTGAGCCATAAAAGGTGACATGGATGCATAATGGATGGAAAGCACGGTTTATTGATGCGAAACCCAAGAGATATCAGTCCTCAATCTTGTGAGATTGGCTAGCTTGGCTAGCTTGGTCCTCAATGAAAGCTGACTTCCCTCCCTCTTTCTATCTCTTTCACATTCTCTTGCCATCTCACTCCCTCTCGCCCTCCCCCTGCCCTGAGGATGGAACTCGCGTCACATCCTGCAGCAGAGCGAACCATCCCACAAGAACAGGGATACATACCCCAAAAAAACGCCCACCACGACGCAGGCTGCAACCCCCTCGTCAGGGGTCAGGAGGTGCTCGAAACCCAGGAGCCGAATGGAGCTGCCATGGAGCAGCCACGTCCATGAAAACGCTCATGTGTGCGCCACTCCACTCTCCCCTTCCGCTGCCATGGGACGAGTGGAGTGGCGCACAGGGAGAGTGGAGTTGGTTTCTTGAACTCCTTGACACTCCGTGAGATCTGAACTGAGACGCTTTTGTTTTTCTCCCCTTGGCTGAGCCCTATTCTCTGCCAGGTTGCAATGCGCTGTTCCTTTTTCCCAAGGAACAACCAACAAAGCAGTGATCAATAGCAAAGATCCACAACATCTGGTGACCGGGGCTGGTATGGACTTACAGTCTCTATATATATATATATATAAGGGGTGTATATATTATATATATATATCGGCAATCGCATCGTTCAGCTTTGACGGGAGATCACGTTGCCAACTCCAATCACCACAGGGTGGATCAAGCGTTGAAACGATTGGTTTCATCATGTTTCATTTCTTGGCCACACGGTGCCCTGGTCAAACCAAGGGGTACCATGGAACATATCAACTTCTAGAGTGCAACTCCGAATGACATCTGAAAACAAAGATATTATACATATTATACATGATATCATTCAGATTCATTCAGTAGTGATTTTCAGAGTAGCCTCTGACATCCTCTGACAACCCCTCTGAGAGGACTCTAAGTAGCCTTTCAAACACCAAAGTGACCAGTGCAAGCCAGTGACAGCCAGTGTATCAAAGGCCTTTGAAGAGTGTAGCAAACACCTCACCTCCGAATCATCTCTTCCCACCCAATAGCACCTAGAGTGGTCTGTGGTACATTCTGGTTCTGAAATGGACTTTCCTCATGAAAGTGGTGCTACCAGTGATTTGAGCCACCCGTTTTTCACCCAATCATTGGCCAATCTGAGCCAATTCCCAAATGAGCCACTCTAAAAACCTGGAGTCACTCCCTATGTCGTATCACTTTCCTTGCGCGAGGCCCTACACGCTGCTTACGCGGCCCTCACTTTTGCTTACGCAGAGCAAACTTCCGAAACGCTTACGCGAAATGCTTACGCAATCTTACGCAACCCAGGGTTTTGCTTGCGCGGAATTCGATATGACAAGGTCCTTACTTAAGATGTAAAGGCTGGTTTTACTTAAGATGAAAATCCGTACATATCCAGGGAAAACACCGAAAAAACCGGGATGGAGAACACCGGGATGGAGGCGAATCCTGCGACTCGACTCCCAGCTGCGCGCTCGATCGATCTCTCGGTCGCACTCTCGCCTCACGGAAGATCTCCATGGGCCCGAAGGCCACGTGAGCCCGGGGCCTGTGAGGGGAAGGGAGCTACAAGGCCATCGGAGAAGGCCTGCTACAAGGCCGGAGTTGTGGCTGGTTCCCTTTTCGAAAGGAATGGTCCTATGTCCATCTTCGAAGGATGGACCATGTCATGTCTGCCTGAATGCAACTCAAACAGCGAGTCTGGATGGTGAACGGTTTTGGTGCAAGATGGTGCAAGTCTTTAGAGAAGATCGTCCTTTCTTCCAGCCTTTGTCCTTTTCAACCAAAAAAGAACAAATCCAACTGACTACATTCTTGCAAAAAGCAACAGAGCTGGAATTTTGAAATCCGGGACACACCTGATTTCCCTGGGTCGACTGGTTGGTTTCCCCAGTAAGAGGGAGGTCTCCCTAATTTAAGAAATACCTGTAATTATGGTTCCGAGAGACACCCCAAGCCACGTTCAGTTTGAGTTCCCCTGTTGAGAACTACCATCATCACCACCAGTTCCGCCTGATTTTTTGGGGGGAGTCGCGCGCGGATCTCTGAATATGGGGGGTCCCTTAGATACCTCAGACCGTCGATACCTCCAGGAATATTTATCTATTATTCCTGGAGGGTTGAACATCGATTTGGATAATTATTCCACAGGGTGGGAACCTCCTAGAATAATTTCTGGCATCTTAACATAATTTAATAATCCTATAGGTATCCAAGTCTCTCTCAAAATATTCCAGCAGTATGTGACCTCTAGATTACATATGGAATATATTTTGTAAACTGACCAATCCCCAGTCTCTTCACCTAATGTACTGCCAAAATCTGTTGGATCCATTTCAATATATGTATTTGAATCAAAAATCAAACATCCCAAGCTCATATCCAAAAGCTTATTGTGTCCAAGAGTTTCTTTCTGCATTCAAAAAGACGACATCGATTGATATCGACTGTTTTGATTCGACTTATTAATTTACCTCTATTTGGTATGGACCCCTCTGGATCCCTCTGAGATGATCGCTCAGTTTGGACAGCGCTTTAACATATTTATACCTTAAACAATTATTCCACGACAAGCTCCACGGTGGGGTATGGCATACCTGCATGGAAAAATATTCCAGAAAAAATATTCCAGCAAAAATATTCCAATACGTAAGGGTATGCCTGGAATAATTTCCCAAGGCACCCCCCATCTCTGAATCGCGCCCGCGTTTCACGACGTCTCTACGACGTGTCCTTTCGCCACGTCGAGGTGGTGAACAACCACATCTTCACCGATAGAGAGTTTGTGCATGTGGCATGGACATGTGGCCATCCCAAGAATTTTGGCGTTATTAAATTAGT
The DNA here is from genome assembly GCA_963970005.1 of Durusdinium trenchii. Taxonomy (NCBI): domain Eukaryota; class Dinophyceae; order Suessiales; family Symbiodiniaceae; genus Durusdinium; species Durusdinium trenchii. Next base: position 3,851 of record CAXAMN010008347.1, read on the forward strand.
TGTTTTCTTTGTGCGTTGCTCGTTGGGGCTGATGCTGGCTTATCCGATAAATTTAGTGAGTCTCTCTTCCAGATTGTATAGCTTAGCCCTCTGAATTATCCAACAAGTCTCTTTGATGGAAGTGATGGGAAGTGCTTTGTGCAAGTCTTGGACTTGGATCGATAGTCAGTATGATGGTTGGTTTCTCATTTTATCCCGACCCTGTCAACACACAAACTGCCGTGCCCAAAACCCCTCTCGACGTGCCGAAAAACGCGCGTGGTTCGGCCTCATCTCTTCCTCCTCGGACTTGGTGCATTTCAACTCCGGCGCCAGCTGAGGGGCTTTCCCAGGTCGCGGCGGCCTCCGACATCGCGCCGTCTCCCAAAAAGTGGTCGATCGTTGATTCACGTGGTCGCACGCGCGACCTGAGAGAGTCCTCTGGAACGGGTTTAATTAGCCATGTTCGGTCACCAGCGGGGCTAAGGTTAGGGGTGAAGGACAGGGTGAACCTAGTGAAGTCATGTCACCAACCATATGGTTTCGGGTGGAAGAACATGATCTAGACCACAACGAGGCCTCGAATATCGCGATCGTCCGTCCAATGCAGATACCTTTACTTTTCCGCCTAACATGGTTCATGTAAAACCATTTGAACAAGGAAGGATGCCGTAGCACAAGGCCTTGGGAACGGGGACAAGTTCGTCAATCTGCTTGGATGGTTCTGTCTGATCGGTGTCATTTCGATGCCCCCTCATCACTCAGCCCTCAAAGGTGGCCTCCTCAAAGGGTCTTGGATTCAAAGGCTCTTTCAAAACAACCAGTGGGTGTTCGTCTAGGATTAATTGTGCATGACATGAGGACACAACCCCTGAGAAATACTCTCCAATTTTGTTGGCACATCACAAATATTACAAAGTATCCATAGCTGTCACGCGGTGCCATACACATATTGGATTCATCTACTCCTCAAACTCATCACCCCGCACCTAGACCGCCTTCATCCTCTTTCGGGCGACCAAACACACAAACACACACTCTGACATTGGTTTTCAGTTAACTCAATTCCCAGGAGAAATGGCGATGGAACGGAAAGGTGAAAGAGTCGGCGCAATTGTATTGTTGAACGATTTTTATGCAAGACTGCTCCAGCAAAGCTTAAAAGTTAAGCAGGTACAGGTGGATGATCAGTCCACCCCTCCCTCGTCATACCGTAGCTTCGTTGCGTACGGTGGGTATGACGAGCCGTACGCCCCTGCTTTTTCCGCATCCCTGCCTCTTCGTGCTCAAGTAGTGGCGAGCTCTGGGGCTCTAGAAACCTCTAGTTCCTAGTAGCAAGGCCAAGAGCAACCAGCCCTCTAGAAACCGACTAGGCACAAACCTTAGGAACAGGTGTTAACACACACAGGATGCCGCGTTCGGCGCTCTGTCTGTTGGCAACGGCTTTGCACGCATAACGCCAATATTGGCGTTCCAAAAGACTACTAGTCACCTAAAGAGCCTTAGAAAGACAGTCATCAAAGAAAACAAAACAAGAGCAGACTAAGAGGGCAAGAAAGAAAGATAGGTATAGTGACGAGGCCCACTTAGTTAAATGAAAGTAGTTCGCGAGCGGGACTTTTGTCTTAAACCGCTCGGGTAGCTAGCAACAGGATAGGGGAAACAGAAGGAAAGGCACCAACACACAAGTGTGTTGAGTGCGATTTCCTTCTGTTGCCCGAATAGCGGGTGGGATAGCAACAGAGGCCTGGGGGAGGGAGGGGAAAAAACCCGAAGGCATTGCCATCATTGGCATTCAAGTAAAGCCGATTTGGGCCGGCGCAACCCGACTGAAAGGCACCTGAAACCTAAAGAAAGGCCTCAAGAAAACGAAAAGCAACAGCAGGAAAGAAAAAACAAAAGAACCAGGACCAGAAAAGATTACTTAGTCGTTCACGCGCCGAACCCTCCCTCGGCTCGGTCGCAAAAGGTGCAACAGTTTCACCTGAAACCTGAAAGACCTCGAGCAACTCTATACCTAAACCTAAAGCCTCGAGCAAACCCGAAGTCGTCCGAAAGTCACAGTCGACCGAACCTGGCCTGTGAATACTTAGCAGCATGACGTGGACAAGTGAATACTTAGCAGCATGCGAGATGATCCGAAGGTTCAGTAGTCGAAAGGTGGTAACCGTATTAGCCCGCCGGCTCGAAAGGCAGTTAATTCAGTGCTGAAACGAAAGCTGTTATGAAACTCCAGAAGTGGTGGACAGAATAAGTCGGTTACACGATTTCCAGCATGAATTCAGCGCCCTGTCACGGGGATCACACCCAGCACCCAAGTGGGACGGCTGAGCGGTTCACACTCTGACATTGGTTTTCAGTTAACTCAATTCCCAGGAGAAAATGGCGATGGAACGGAAAGGTGAAAGAGTCGGCGCGATTGTATTGTTGAACGATGTTTATGCAAGACTGCTCCAGCAAAGCTTAAAAGATCCCCGTGGAGATTCAGGGGGGGGGGTCCTGTCCATGGTTTCATAGATATGAAATGCTGGACCTCACCCTAGGGGATATAAACAAATAAAGTCAACTTGTTTTTACTACTATGAATCCAACAAACGCTTCTCAGTCATCAGAAATGATCATGTATCTTGACCCTTCAAAAGAAATAATCAAAAAACATATTGTTTTATGATGCTGTGTGAGACCGCAGTCTAAACTGACCAGCTGGCCGTACCAAGTGGCAAGCAAGGTTTCACAAGCAAGCAACAAAAACAGTCATCCTCTATAAAAGCTGAACCTCACCCCCTGAAAGGGGGGGCCCATAAACCATTTTATAGTATATATACCTTAACCCCTTTGGTTTTATAGAGGATATGGCCACCGAGATCTTAAAAGTTAAGCAGGTACCGGTGGATGATCAGTCCACCCCTCCCTCGTCATACCGTAGCTTCGTTGCGTACGGTGGGTATGACGAGCCGTACGCCCCTGCTTTTTCCCGCATCCCGGGGCTCTAGAAACCTCTAGTTCCTAGTAGCAAGGCCAAGAGCAACCAGCCCTCTAGAAACCGACTAGGCACAAACCTTAGGAACAGGTGTTAACACACACACACTCGAGATTTTATGCGTTTGATTTGATTGTTCTTAGTCCTGAAGAAACCTTGGTAAAACAAAGAAGCCTAAGCAACACATGCTTCCAAAAGGCTTCAAGTTCCAAACGTTTCCAGTTCCAAATAATCAGGAAAGTTCAAAAGGTTCCAACGATCTGGAAAGTCAAGAGGTTCCAAGATCGAATCGTTGAACGGCGACTGCACATCTGCCAATGAACACGGATGCAATGGCCAGTAGATTTCTAGTCAAAAGCAGGGTCCATGAGGAATTGAAGGTAAGGCAGCTGGTACGTCTGGAAAGCGTCCTTTCCAGATTTTAGCCACTGTTCTTCAGCCCTCTTCGTTGAGCAATCAACTGCAAAGTGGAATTGTCCCCCTGCAATGTTTTAGAGTATAATTCAGCCAAAAGGCTCCAAAAGCCAGTCCAAAGGCTACACACACGAACTCCACACTGGGTACCCCAACAGCCGGGAGTCTCGAAGACCACAGCGCCGGCAGTGCCTGGGTACCACGTGGAGGGGAACCCCCTCTCATTATCTCATCTAGGCTGCACCCTAATGTAGACTCTTGATTCATCATCCCCCCCTCTTTGGAGTGTAAATCTCTTCATACAGGGGGGTTGTTTGATCAACTGTCTACATAACTACTAGGCTCCACCCCCGCGGTCGGATCCAAAACCAGCTGTCCAAAGTGCACAGCTTCCAATCCTCCTGTGATCAGCTGTTCCCAACATTGGGTCTGGGGAGGTGGGTACCTACCCTGATGTGTGAGCTCGTCCTCTAGGATTGGTCCCGCATCCGAGAAGTGTAGCAACAACCGGTCTTTGGTCACTTCAGAGAAGGAATCCGTTGTGTAGCTCTGGCTAAAGTTCCGAAGCTTCCTGCAAAGGAGGAGGACAAAACACAGACTCAACCTGTTCAGCTGACTCTTGTTCCTTCATCTGCCAACTGCAGACTCGGCTTCCGAACCTTCTGACAAGGTGATACCAGGCCTCCGGGCTCCTGTGTGTCGAAGTTGTTCGCATCACACGAGCCACAAATCCTCGGTGTTTGGTGGGATCATGGAGGTGTGAACTGATGAAAAGAGGAGTATACAGTTATTTTGTTTAATATAATAGCAAGAATTCACCTTGAAGACACCAAGCATGGATTTTCTTCTTGTAGATTTCTGATAGATTTAACATGATTTAACAGAAACACAAACTCCTAGCTATGGAGCATTTACCTAAAAGGATTCCGTGAGTCCTTTCAGAACTTCATTGGTGGAAGGTCCAGCTCAAACTTGACAGCAACTCACACTTCCTTCAGCTTTCTTTTGCAATCAGCACGGGTCAAGAATGGTAATTGCTGTCTGGCTCATGTCAAGTAATAGAAAGATATAGAACTAAAGCTCTTGGGAAAGTCATAGATAGTTTCAGACTATATAGTGATACACTGGAACCCAGAGCTCTAAAACACTTCTAGACCTTCTTGGTTCATCTGCCTTCTTCTCAGCCACATCATCTACAGTATTGTCTAGGGTCCAATGGCTTTGCTTTCAAAATCATTCTACACTCTGACTCACGTTGCATGGAAGTGGATGGCATGGTCAAAGGAAGACAACTTTCCATCACGAGCAGGGGGTGAACTCCACCCTACTTCCATGTGATGTGTTTCTCACAGTGACATCGTCAACCTCCACTCAGCCCACCCTTTCCTTTCTGGGTGGTACTTTCAACTCACGAGTCTAAGAGCTCACGGACGAAAACATGGATGAGTCAGTGGGATCAATCATCTCGAGCAAAGGTTGAACATCTCTTGAACAACAATCAAGGTTGATCACCCTTGGCCAGCCGCTCGCCCCTTCAGCGAGCAGCAACGGATATCCCATGACCAGGTATATCAGTGGAACTCTCAGTGGATGATGATGATGATGATGATGATGATGATGATGGGGCCGCAGGCCTTTCCATCTCTACAAATCGTGATGTTGCGAAACCCGACCGGCTCATCCCGGTGTTCTGCACGCCAAACGTCTTGGCCTTGAGCCAGTCCCACCACCGTTCCATGCCGAGCCCTCTGGCCATTCGCCGGCTCCGCTGCTTCGTGCACGAGACTTGGGATACTCCGGTACCACCTGGCAGAGCAGCTCGCAGCATGGTGAGATTACCGGGTGTGGCTGGAATCAAAAGTTGAGAAGAGGTTAACTCCAGATTGACTCATTGGTAACTCTTGCTTCAAGCTTGATTCCCACTAAACATCCCACACCAAAGCTGTTGGTCCCAGTTTGGACTCACACCCACATGGCTGTTGGTCATGGCACTAGACTGACAGGTTGACCTAGCTAGCTGACCTATCCCCAAATGTACCACATGTTGCATGTTGGCCAAAGTTGTGCAAAATGATGGCCTCTTCAGCAGAATGGGTTCGATCCCAAAAAGGATTTGGTTGGCAAAGCGCTTTGTGCAGCAACACGAGAGAAGATCAAGAAGACGCGAACAAACAAGCATTGAGGAACTAGGGGTTGCAAACAAGCTCTATATTGTTCTATTATTTACTCTTCCCAGGGTGTTATCCCACATCCCTGGATCTGGAGGACTGAAGTCCCTGCCCTCGGTCCGACCCATCGCTCCTCGACCAGCTCATGCTCATCTGCCTCGGAAGCCGCACCGGAGGACCGAGGACCGAAACGGGACCGGTCGTGACGGTCTGCCGGTCCCGTTGGATCGATCGGATCTCGGTACGATTCAATGTGGATTCAGACGGTCGAAGTCATGCAGAAGTCGAAAGAAGCATTGAGATCATAGTATACGATAGTATACGAGTAAATCATATAGTAAATCTTCCAAAAAAGGAGATGAACACACTGGAGATATCTGAAGATGCACCTTCGACTAGACCACACGCAACGGGCCCATCATCTAGCATGCATCTAGATACTCTCACGAACCAAGAGGAGACAGTCTATCTATATTTCCGTTGTATTTGAAGGTAGTATTACTGTGGTAAGTTGTCTTGAGCTTTCGTGGCAAAAGCGTCCAAAACCGCCATCCGCGCATGATGGCACCCGCGCATGGTGGGAAGTCTGCAGCGCGGTTCCACCGCGTTTGCAGCCCGTGGTTCCCTCTGAAAGACAGAACTCACGACCTCCACTGCGCTGGACATTCTGACCAGTTCTGACCCACATCTTTCCACCCAAATCCAACCACTCAGGGTCCGACCATGGAACCGGAAAAAACAAAAAACACCACGCCCCCCCGGAGTTTGAGGATACGAACCGTCTCGTACGAACCGTCTGTCCGGTTCGGTCCATGCCAGTGGGCCGGTGGAACATGTGGGTCTCACCGGGTGTCGTCCCGGTTTTCCGCATGTGTCGTCGGCCGGTGGGGAGGGATCAAATTGCCTGGATGCATGTGGATGCCACGAACAGAAGATCCCCATGTCAAGCTTGCAGTTCAAGCTGAGGGATGCTGAAGCAGTGTAGGAGTTCTTCGAAGTCAATTTCTTTGAGCCCATTGTTGGCAAAAGCATGTTTGAGTTCATTAAACAGTATTCAAAGTTATAAAGTTCTAACATCCCAACAGTATGCAAAAAAGCAAGTTTGTTGGCACGTTTGAGTTCCGTTTCAGTTCGGCCCTGAAGTTCCACGCGACTGGGCCGCCCACGTGCCACTGAAGCTTCAGCGGCTTGTGATTGATCCTGGAGGACCGTCAGGCCGCTGATGCACGCAGAGCCCAGGGCCGGATGCACGAGTCGGCATGATGAAGGGACATGAGAGAGTCGACATGGACTGGGGTGCCAAACATCGAAGAAAGCCCATGACACCCGGTTTTCTTCCCTTTTCCAGGCCCCAAATGAAATGGATGTTGGTGGCCAAGCCCAGCTGGGAGTGGATCTAATCTATGGAGCTGTCAGTAACTCCTGAACCGGTCATCTGGAACAGGTTAACCCATGTTGACCTTTTTCTTGTTTTTGTGATGTTTTGTGGGGTGTCGAAAACACATTTGACACTATTGAGGCCTCGTCCGCTCCGACCACTTCTTGGCTGGCCGCGCGCGCCACTGTAGCATCACCGGGCCTGCAAGCCGACTGGCACATGCTCACGAAACATCCAATAGTTGCGCTTGTGGCGCTGCTGGGCCATTGCATGTATTGAACCACCTAATTAAGAAAATATCTAGATGTCCTTCCAGGTGGATGGCAAGATATATGGGGAGTGAAACCTCACATGATGGTTGATTGATATGAGTTGCTTCAGTTGGTTGGCACTTACACCCCACACACCGACCCCACCGGCGCGCTCCCGCCGCGCCGCGGGGGTCGGTCGACGCCTCGGAGGGAGGGCAGGATCTCCTCGCCCGGGCGCCAAAAGAGCACCGAAGGCTCCAGCAGGTTCACCTCGAGCCAGCGAGCCGGCTCGAGGCTCGAGGATTCGTCTGGATCGGTTGAACCGTCTGTGTTTTCCACACAACCGAAAAAAGGGATCCACATGCACATGGGATCTCAGAGTTGAGTCATTGAGTTGAGATATGATCTTCTTTTCTGCAAGCATGAGATACTTTTCTGTTTCTTTTTTTTGTATGTCTTGCTTCAGGCAGTCAAATGAAATGACAGAACCATGGGGAACACATGTCGATGAAGATGCAGTCACGGTACATATTACATATTGTGTGGTAGTTACTCATATTCTTGGGTCAACGTTGCGGAAGAAAGTCTGTAATTAGCGTGGACATCTTACATACTGTCTTTGTTGTTCACGTGTTGGTTGCCAGTGCCGTTCTTGGGCATCCTCTTGCACTTGCTCTCAAAGTTGCTGCTGCTCTTGTTCTTGTCGTTGGTAAGTGGGAAGTACAGCAAGTGCTATCATCTTTGGTGTAAGAGTATAATATGTTTGACGATATTGGTCTTCTCTGACAAACGGTCCGTCGACTGCACACCTCCCGGTCACCTCTCAGTCACTGCAACTCGTCTTGAAAGGGCAAAGTCTTTTCGGTTGGCTGCTTGCTTCGGGAATGACACTCCGCTTTAAGATCATCTCCAGATCCGCCGTCACCCGCCGTCATCGGCCGAATGGAGACGCCGGAGATCGTCCTTTCTTTCAAGCTAAGAACCACCAGTGAGGTTGCTTGGAGTCGCAAGGTTCCCCCCTTAAGCATTTCCTTTAAGAATTGTATCGGAAATCCAACATCCAGCATCGAATTGGTGTGGACCACTGTTAACATCATTGAACATTGAAGTAAAACATATCTTATCTTGGCTTGGAGGGATCCGTGTCGCAAAGCCCAGAGCAAAGCCTGCAACACTTCATCTCCAGCTTGAACACCAGCTTGCTCAGCTCTGGAACCTGGCCTGACAACAAGGAATCTGAACAGGCCGGTCTGCCCAAGATATGATCTGGGGGCTGCCCATGCATACAACCCCTTTTGGTCACTGCAGACTTTACAGATCTTTCAAGTCAAATGAATGGATGCGCAGCCTGAATCCTTACAGTACCTGGAGTCACCCTTTCCCTTTGATCTGCCACGATTTCATCATCTGTCATCACCATGCGCCAAGTGGGAAGAACCGGATCGCGTCGACAGGTCTCGCGTCAAGCGTCGACCCATCCGCGACGTCTCGCCCGCGCCTGACGCGCTGGAAGTACACGGCATCACCCTCGCCCCCTCAGGTGAGTGACTTCGTCGCGGCATTTGGAACCAACGAGAAAGGCAAGACATATCAGCTAGAGTCACAACAAATGATTAACATACGCCTGATCTTCCATTGCTTGTAGCTTGAACTGGAAGCAAAAGCTCTTGCTTTGAGTCTGGATGTTGGGTTGGTCGAAATCTCACCCAATCAGGAGGTAACTCCTTGCCCCCAAAAAAAGAGTTATAGTAGTTACGTCTCAAAAAGGAGCGGGACCCACGTGGTAGCCACACGTCTCGCAAGAGAACAGGAACACCATTCATTAGTCCTGCGCGGCCATGAGAAGCCCCAAACGCAATATCTCAAACACGTCAAATACCCGGAGCCAAGGACTCCCAACCATTATTATATTGAATACAAACATGTAAAAAACTAACCATGACCCCATCGAATAACCCCAATCTGTGAGCCTTGTTGATAAATCTATAAGGCCATAGAATACCATAGACATTTCTCATGAACTTGCATTGCATATTTCTTTCGCTTCAACCGGCGGTATACGGCTCTTCATCCATCCATCCCTTCCATTTCCCAGCCTTCCAGGGTGATCTCCTGCTCGGCCTCACGCCGGTCCTAGCAACGTGGAGTGTTTCAGTGCTCTGAGCCAAGCAGAAATCCATGGTGGAATGAAAAACATTGAAAGAACGCATTGAAAGAACCCACTGTTAGGCCCATCGTGTTGATATGTGCCGATCACTCTGAAGCGGCACATCTCAGGAGTTCGATGAGATCTCACAAAGACTCGCGCGGCGCCTCGTAGTGCAAGCAACCACCCATGGGTGCTACGGCAACCTGAAAAGGACCAAGGCCAGGTCGATCTGGGTGAAAGGACCGTGGGGTATGAAGTCTGGAGCGTCTGAGTCACCATTTCTCTCATGTGAACATCCCCATGTCCCATCAACCGATGAATCGTCAAAGCCACGGGACTCTGAGCGAGCTTGTGGGATCTGCCCTTTCAGATTTGCATTGGCCCACTTTACACCCTGCAAACTATTTTTAGATATTGTTAGCCAACCTGCAGGAGCCCTGATCTGTGGTAATTAAGGCCAACCTGTGGGGGACACACGCGTGACTGAGCTTGTAATTAGTTATAAACGATGATATATGTTTACGCTGTACACTACCTCTTTCTCTGATATGAATCACTTGAGTGATTGTGTAGTAGTCTTATAGATTCTGTAGTAGTCACCGCCAACTGAAACTGCGGATCAAGGGAGATCCAAGAGCCTCCGCATCAACTGATGTATCTGCAGATACACTCCGACTTACTAACATGCAAGTGGACGTTCTGGCCCCGAAAGGAAGACTATTCTCCTCTACCAACAGGTGGTTTTCTACTTCCATGCAGTGAGTCAGAGACTACCCGCTGACCATCTTCGCCCCTCTCCCACCAGCTGGCGGCTTACAGCTGAGCCAGCCTCATCATCTTCATCAAAGCCTCAGGAGAGCTGAGTGCTCAAGATCAAGCACAGAGGTGAAAGGGGCAGTGGACCAAAGAATTTTTTACACCGTTGTATCCCCATGCATCCCCTTCACACACTACACGACACCACTTCCAGCAAACTCAACAAACTGATTGTTTAGGGTACAAGCATGTGCACACAAATCCGAATCTTGGGCGGTTGACCCTCCCTGCCACGGCGCTCTCATGGTGGCAGTGGATGGCACGTTCTCCCTCTTGGTATGAGCAGCACATCGTTTTCCGAACTCGGGGTATTCGAACGTCCATGGAACCATGATTCTTTCAGAGAGGAGTAACACAGACATGCCAAAACGACATGCTCGAGACTGGCCAAAGCATCGGGACCTTGGAACCCGATCTCCATCCGACCTGCCGCCCAAAGCACGGAGCCCTATCCAGCTGGTCGGTGAACGAAGGAGGCGACAAAGGCCAGCCCAACAGTCTCAGCCGTGGCAGGTTATATCGGTCTGTCCAGTAGGGAGATCCCAGAGAGAGAGAGAGAGGTTGGTAGGGAATGAATTGATCGGGTAGAGACGAGAGTCTTATAATGTATTATGAGAGTATTACAGAGGAGGTCTCAGAAGCTACTAGTAGTAATGCCCTTGTTACTATAGTAGAGGAGGTCTCAGTACGGTAGAGAGTCGGAACGAATTGATCTACTTTACTGTCCACCAATCTTTCGGGTGATTCAAAGCATTGGTGGCCAAGCACCGCCAAGGCCGCCAACGGAAGGGCAATCTCTCACTCCCTCCTGTGCAGTTGGGGGGCTCTGGGCCTCTGTTTTTGCAGTGTTTGTACGTGTCGAATGAAAAACGAGAGCAACACACACACACAACAAACCACATATAATTGTCAAGAACATGTTAATCATTAACAACAACCAAACAACACATGTTTGCAGGAACATCACACCACACAAGTGCTTGTGGTGTTTTCATTATCAAACAAGGACCGAACGAGTAGAAACTGTCAAATCAGGTGAACCGGTGAACCCGTGCAGCCTACTGACCAGCCTCTATAGCTGGGATGAAACGTGAAGCACAAAGAGGCCCCAGTTCGATCCCCAATTCAGCTGGACCTAAATGAACGATCGAGCGGAAAGCCATAGCCATCTGCATCCGCATCTAGTCACTGAAGAGCTACTCGCGGAGCTTTGTGAAAACCGAAGAGGATTGGAAGGGTCATCCTATGTCATCCTTTAGTATATTGAAGTCACCACCAGTAGGGATCAGCGGCTTCTGAGCAAACCAGGTATGGGACAAGTTATGTCATTTGACCATTCATCATTCATCTCTGGAATAAAAGCACAGGGAGTCTTCACAGAGTCTCAAGAATTCCCTACCTATACCGCCAAATTGAACCAATCATGAAAGGCATGTCTTACTAGGAGCGATCGAACGCCACGAACGGTGCTCCTGGCCTTACTAAGGCCCACCACCGGCGTCTGAGGATGCCACGGCGCATCGTGCTTGCTCGGGGAGTCGACGAGTGGGTGGAGTCGTATAACAACTGTGATCGTGTTGTTGAGTGTTTTTCATTCAGAGGTTAGCACTGATAAAGCTGAACCCGTGAGCTCCCAGTAAGGCATCTTGCTGAGCTCCGAGTCATTGTTTGTGTTCCGAAAAAGGCGTCGGTGCTCAATTGGGTTGATGTCCTTAGTCCTTAGGCCTTCAGTGACATGGACTTAATGTGTTTAGCTCTCATGGGTTAATATATACCAGCTTTAACCTTTGTTCATATCACTCCACAGCCAAATGTCCTGCGAATATGGCAAAGACACCAATGTTGCCAGCTTGCCCGCTAGCACTCATGAAACTCTTTCCGCCTCGACTCGAGTCTTCCGCCCCTTCGAAAAACACGGTCGCCCTTGCAATCCCAAATCTGGAGCCAATGGGAGCCATCTACTGAGCCATCTCTTTGAGGTCCAAGGTCTAAAGGGTACAGTAGCCATCTCTGCTGACAGTGGTGACCCAATGGGGGGAAACCTGGACACATCCCCAAAACACATCCCAGCACTTCCAATCCTGGATGAGTCTTGTGCAAGGTACGATGAGTCTTGTGCCCGTGTAACATATCACATCAGTTCGCTTTTGCATGAAACTGTCCAAACACTGCATGTATGAACATGATTTACCAACATTGAAACTACTCCAATGCAAATACAATCAAGATCAATCTTCCATGAGACGGATCACCTGGGAAATGTTATCAATTGAAGCTAAGCACAGAAACACTTCTGAGCTCCGCAAGATCTGGCATCCTTTTCCACTTTGAGCTTCTGAGTGAGTCTCTCGGACTCTTGCCCCCAACAGAAGTAGGGACGTCCAAGGGCTAACCCTCGTGTCAAAGCTCTACTTCTGGCATCACCCAGTTCTAAACAAGAGCACAAGCTCCCAGAGAGACCACAAATCTCAGCTTCCATCGCATCCAAGCCTGTTTTGCTAGCATATTCCGATGGTTATTTTTTCCATCACTCTTCCCCTCTGCTCACTCTGTTTGGAATCTGAGACTTGTGGGTCTAAAGACTCCCAGTGTCCAACGTTTCAAAACCGAAGGCTTGAGCTCTTCCACCCTTTCGGAAGAAGTCCATCGGTCAAACCAAAAGACTCCTTTCCCTCAAATACTTCAGTGGGCCCCCCGTTCGAACGCTCCCATCTATAGCACTCCCAGCTACGGAGTCAAAGCCCCTACGAAGCCAAGCGCGTCGCCCGGCGACTCCCCAAACCACCGAGGCCTCCTTCGCTTCGGCCGCGTCTCCGCAGGCGCGTCGCCCTTCAGATCGGCTGTCGAGCCCGCCCTCAGGCGGCGAAGTCTTTGGCATCGTCTCCTTGGTGGCCTCCGTCCGACCTGCACGCGGAGCGTCCCGGCTCTCGGCTCTCGGCGAGCGCAAGGCCGTACCCTGAATTGGGAACTGTGGTTGGGAGGCATATCGTGCTTGATCAGGGAATTCACAGGGCGTTTCAAATGTTTAAACTGTGCTTGGCTTGTTGCCCAAAGTTCTACGTTTTGGCCAAGGTCGGTGTGGAATAGTTCTATCATCCGATATTTGAGAAAGTGAAATAAATTGAAATCGCAGGATTGCAGGAACCCAACAGGGCAAGTCAGGGGAATTTGTAAATATCTTGTGAAGGTGGGTGCTCTCTGGCTTTGATTATATGTAACATTGTCTAAATAAGGGTCATGGGACGAGTTCTACAGGAAGTACCAACCCGGACGAGCTCCACAGGCGGGCGGGTTGGTAAGGTCACACACAGCTTGCGCAGCGAGGCTAGAAATCTGGTCGATTCTAGGTCCTTGCGTCTCGAAACATGTCCAACCGCAAATTCAAAAGAGAAAGACTTGTGGTAACTACCACTTTGACTTGTGTGGAACATGGCAGATGTTTTTTAGATTTGTGATGACAAACTTGAAGGAAACTGCCCAAGAACTGGTGGACATCTCATGACATCTCTCCCATAAGACTTGAACTTCAGGACTACAAGTTCACCGATAATTCACTGAGTCGTTTACGTTGTTGCTGTAAAACAATATGTTTTCCCCCAAAACAGCAATTCCCCAGTATACAGTATAAATATGTATAAATAGGTAAGGTATGGTAGGGTTGGCTCCTTGAACAAAAATGAACAAGAGACCATCATCTGGAACTCGATCCAACGTTGCACCATGAACTTCAAGTATTTCCACGCCGCACGCCACTCCAAACAACTCTCTCCGCCGCTGACTCCTTCGGCTAGTCCTAAACCTGCTTGGCCTTCGTCCGGGCCCCCGACTTCTTGATGTCCGAATCACCCTGGAAGTCAAACTGGTCGACGATGCCACCGGCCCAGGTGGAGTCCTTCGACGTCTTCGCCGTTCGTTTCGTTAAAGACGTGTCGCCATGGGCGGCTCGATATGCACTGGTGAAGATAGATCCAAAATCCGCAAAGAGTGGAAGAGTTTCTGAAACATCCTGAACAGTCCCACTGCTGGACCACCACCACTGGCTGCAGCCACTGGTTCTTTTCACCTCGCCCGAGCCTCATCACCTTCATCCAGCGCCACGAAGGACTTCAAGTTCCCCTGGCTCGCCTTCCACCGGGCCGGGGCCGGTCCGCGGCGATCAATCAGTGGCGGTCCGAGGTGAGGAATGAGGTGGAGACATGGTATAATCTGTCCCAAACACTCCCTGTATATCCTGTATGGAATACTGTTGAGAACGCCTTACAAACCACCCCACGATGTAAATATGTAATACACATATTTGTACGTGCAGTGTCTGGGAGTGAGTCATGGCATCGAAGGCAGCTCACCCAACCCGACATCTTGTGGAGACGGTGAGAAGTGATCAGTGTCAAAAACGTCCGTCCTGGAACACAGTGCTGGTAGAATGAATCATGGTCTTTGAAGCAAGGGAGTGTCAAGCACACCTGTGGTTGAGTTCGAGTTGGCCAATTATCGCAATTCTTTTCAGCGTGAACGACCTCCATTCAGAGTCAACACATGCTGAGAGGTGATCCATGGAGCAGCGAAATGGCCTTGTCACTTGTCCCAGAAGAACAAAGTGCTCAGGAGAACCGCACGGAAGAAACCATGGAAAACCATTGCTGGGAAAATCACACTCACCCAAGGAAAGTTCATGTCAGTCTAGCTGAGGATACAAACGCTTTGTTTGCCACCCTCTTTAGGGGTTCACATGAAGTTGACATCCACCAAGCAAATGTCGCCCTTTATGGCACTTTGATGACCACTTTTCCAGAGGAGAGCTGTCTAAACCCTTCAAAGGAACGACCCAAGGTTTACGCACATCATGATTGGAGGACCTGACCACTTGACCGCTGTTCCCTTGTGCACCAAAAAGCTGTGAGGTTGTCCCATGCACCAACAAAACTGTGTACCAATCTACAAAAAGGGCAGAAACAGCCAACGCCCCAGCCACAAAGACAGAGTACATCTTGGACGATGGCATATGATGAACCTGCATGAAGATGTCCAGCTTAAGTCGTGTCAAGTCCTTTCTGAAGATCAAATCCTCTTCAACCTTCAACCGCTTAGAATATTTATATATACCACCCTCAGAACTCCAGGCTCAAATATCAAAGATTGCTTTAGCTAACCCCATCCATGTACTGCTAGTTATCTATCATTATCAATCTATCTATCCATCGATCTATCTATCTTGCCAGCAAAGAAACACTCCTTGCAATCACCCCAGGCAGTGGTGTCAATGCAGTCGAGTGCCACATGGTGCTGCCCCTTTGTAAAGGAATGATAGACCAACACCTGCGGATTTCGGATATTGTTACATTGTGAATCCACCAAAAAAAGAGAGCGGTTTCATACGCGGCTTGATAGCCGTTTAATGTTTCTGTTCGTGGTCTTTGGCGCCTGCCAGGCCATGAAGTTGTCCACCGGTTGGTCAATGGGCGTGGCCAGCTGCAAGAGCTTCTGAGCTCCGGCCTGGATGTGAGCCGGGTAAGCCGGATCTGGATTCAAGCTGGATCTTCAAACGACCTTTCGGTAAAAAACAACACCAAAATCAAAAAAATACACATGCTGTTTCAGGGGCTGTAAACATGGTTCAAAATCAATGGATGGCGAAAAACGCTGTTTTGGACATGTAAAGACGCTGTTTGGACAGCACGCGGTTTCCCTAGTTCCTCTTTGTCACCAACACAAAATGCCGTCTTTGGGAAGAGACGCTGTAACGGCATGTTTTTCCTAGCAACCTTATTTGTGCCGTTTCGAAGATTCAGTTGTACTATTGCTTCTTGGTGACACGGTGACGCGTAAGACTCTTTGGAGAAAAACACATGACTCTTGGCACATGTGAGATTTACAGTATAAAGTTTACTAATTGCTTGTTATAGCAACATCGATGAGCCGTGATCAACATGATGGATGCGTCGGATTCTTCATGATTCTTCACTAAACACAGTGCACCATCCTGCTTCGATTCTTACCCCAAGTTCCGACGTGAACGGCGCCATGAAGGGCGCCGTTCGGCCAACACCCAAACCACTCAGTCCACGGGCCTGTGAGATCACATAAGCCACAGTGGTCCAAACATATTCGGCCTCAATGCGTGAGATTGGGACAAAATGGCACAAGACCATCCAGGTCGGTCACTGAGTGGATGGGGACACGATCTCGCTCCCTCTGAACATGTTGCAAGACAAACCAATTCGGGTTCAGTCTGCTTCGGCCCGCTGGTGGTTGAAACCAAATATCGCAAATGTTGCGAAGCACGAGCACGCAAAACCAAACATTGCAAACAAAAAACTCATGATTCAACATCTGCAGAAGCACTTCACTTGGCGAGAAATCTGAGGCCTTCTGAATGAATGTTCGATCAGCATTTGAGAGTCCGCTGTCATCCTCCTGCGGAGTCCGCAAGCGCTATGATCAGAATGTTGCAAATCTCCATGGTCATTGATTGAATGAGTGTGGGTTAAATTTCCTTCTTCCAGAGGGCGTTTGAAGGCAGCGTACTGAAAGGACAAAATCTGCAAAGGCGCAAACACTGCCATGTTTACACATGGTGCCTGACATTGCCTTCTTCGACACTAGAACCCAGCAACAGCTCTGCTGCAGGGTCGTTGATACCGCGAATGCATGTGAAGACTGACACTCTGACATTGGTTTGCTGTTAACTCAGTTCCCAAGTCAAAGAAAGGTGGTGGAACAGAAAGGCGAAGAGTCCAAGCGTTTGTAGGTGTTTGAACAAACTGGTTTCACACTTGACTGCGGAAGCTAGCTAGTTACTGCATTGGCCCTTTACTGCAAGAACGGTAAGGTGCAAGGGTCCGAAGACTTGAGGCCGAGGCTAGGTGGCGAAAGCTAGCAGGGGTGCATCCGGACTGGTGGGACATCAAGCGGAGTGAGGCAAATGCTCATGAGGTAAAACTAGTGAACATGTAAGACACACAAACAGCAATGACACAGCCAACCTTGGAATTGAAGTCCCCGATAATTAAGGAAGCGTGGCTGGACTTTGCCACACTGTTCGATGCATCCGATGTGTTCACGAACCTGTGAGCTTGTTGAATCTGTTGCGCCGTATCCCAAAACCTCCACGGAGGAGTTGAACCAGTGTGGATGCCATAAGAGGTGCCCAAGAGGTGTCCCAGAGGCAAAACAAAGCTGCTTGCATGATTTGTTTGGTTTCTTCTATCGATGTCGATGTCATGAACATGTGAGCTTGTTGAATCTGTTGCACCGTATCCCGGAGGAGTTAAGCCAAAGTGGATGCCATAAGAGATGCCCGAGAGGTGTCCCAGAGGCGTCCGAGGGGGGAGTTGAACCCACGGGGGGGGGGGGCCCCCCCCTACATATGAAGTTTTCACGTGATGCGGCGATCCCGAGGATTCCAGCCCCTCACTTGCTAAAGCAAGGACAACTCCAGCTAGCTGGTGCTAGCTTTCGTGAACAGAACTGTTTAACAAACGCACTAGCACTTTACCAAAGATAAGGAAACCTGTTTTGGGGGATATCATGCGAACAACCACCATGGAAACAACAAAAGGAAAAGTGGAGTCACAGCGTGTGCAAAAGTTTTCATCCGCGAGGTACAGAAGTTTGCGTCCAAACTTCCTCGATTTCCCTAGCTTCGTTGGCGTGACTAGGAAATCGACCGTCACGCCCCCTGCGACTTAAAAGTTGAGAAAAACAGAAACTCTTAGTTACAGAGGTGGACACACACAGAACGCCGATATCGGCGCTCTGGGGGAACTTACTAATCACCTACAAAGCCTTAGAACGAAAGGAAAGAAAGACAGAAAGGAAAACGCAAAGGAAAGAGAGAAAGATAGGTGTAGTGACAAGGCCCACTAGTTACGAAACCTGCTAGTTACTGACTGCTTAGCCGCATGAATAAAATGCACTAGTTAGCGGGCGGGACATACGTCTTAAACCGCCCGGGTAGCTAGGAGTAGAAAAGGAGAAACAGAAGGAAAGGTACCGACACACAAGTGTGTCGAGTACCATTTCCTTCTGTTACCCTAGATAGCGGGCGGGATAGAAACACGAATTAGGTTGCAAGGTGGGGGGGGGTGTGGAAGTGTAGACAGACACAAGGAACCGTAACGTGTCCGATCTCAAAGTGGTCGTGGTTGGAAATGTGAGACAGTACATTCTTGAAAGTGAAATCAAGCTGCAAACACGAACGTGAGTCTGATCAACGAGTGGAATTGCCGTGAAGGCCGGCGGCATAAGTTGCAGGGAATACAGTGGTGAAACTAATTCCGTTAAGAGAATCCAAAGTCTGGTGGAGACGGTCGAAGCAGTTACACGAGTTCCGGAATAAAAACGGCGCCTCCTTGCGGAGGATCACACCCAGCACCCAAGTGGGACGACTGAGCGAGTCACACTCTGACATTGGCTTGCTGTTAACTCAGTTCCCAAGTCAAAGAAAGGTGGTGGAACAGAAAGGCGAAGAGTCCAAGCATTTGTAGGTGTTTGAACAAAGTGGTTTCACACTTGACTGCGGAAGCTAGTTACTGCATTAGCCCTTTACTGCGAGGACAGTACGGTGCAAGGGTCCGAAGAACAGAACTGTTTAACAAACGCACTAGCACTTTACCAAAGATAAGGAAACCTGTTTTGGGGGATATCATGCGAACAACCACCATGGAAACAACAAAAGGAAAAGTGGAGTCACAGCGTGTGCAAAAGTTTTCATCGGCGCAGGTACAGAAGTTTGCGTCCAAACTTCCTCGATTTCCCTAGATTCGTTGGCGTGACTAGGAAATCGACCGTCACGCCCCCTGCGACTTAAAAGTTGAGAAAAGCAGAAACTCTTAGTTACAGAGGTGTACACTTAGAAAAAACCACACAACAGTTGTACAAACCACAGTTTAGCAAAATGTCAGATCAACATAGATCAAACATGAGGATCAATCGATTAGCAAACAACTTATTCATACATGACCTTGTTACTTCCAAATCATTTGCTTTTATATCCAGTAACTAAATGGCTGGACGTCCAACCACTTGACACACAAAGCTGGTTATGTATTTCTTTGGTTCGTCAAGAAATCGCTGTTGAAGTCTTCCGACCAATGAGGGATCTCCAGAGATTGGGTCATTGAAAGGGCGCAGGAGCAACAAATTCTTGAACCTCGCGTCCTTTGCACAGAGCGTTTAAGGAACAACTCTTCCAGGCACGATCAGGCACGTTTGAGGAGGGTACTGCCCCACCCCAGAATGTAACACATCTTCCAGGGGGGTGCAGTAATGCGTCCTGTGGATCCGTCGGTCCAGCAACTCTGGCCGCCCCCCTCCCACAGAAGTTGCTTTTCTTATGCCTCTCGTTGGATCCGTGTGTGACCGTCTCCTTCCAAAGCTTGAAGTTGCCACCTCTCCAGCCACTCCAGCCCAGGTAGATGACATCCTTAGATCTCCGTACATCTGCCATCTCTCCAGCACCAAGAGTGCGGTGGCCTGCCCTCTTGACATCCTCCCAGTGTCCTTTTTCTATGTGACTGGAGTCCTGTAGAAGCATGTGAGGTACCCAATGCTGTACCTGATGGCTGACCATGTGGGTCACCTGGAACCCTTGTTCTGAGATTTCGGCTCTTAAAGCATGCGAGCCTAGATTTCCAAATTAGCATGGGCATATCACCTGGGACAAAGGGTTGCAAACACTGAACTCAGTGATATTGAAAATAATATAGCCCACTGATACCCCGACGGCTTTCCATCATCCAGCATGGGGTGTGACCATTGTCACATCAAGCACTGACTTGTCTTCAGTCAAGTGGTAGACTTCCTTAATCTCCAAGCAATGTGAAGGAAGCTGATCTGCTTCCGCTCGGTATTCGTGGGTGGTTGACTGCATCAACTCAAAGGCTGGATCGATCTAGCAAAGGAATTGTACACTCCCGAAAACTAACATAGACCGGACCCTGACAATGGCCCCATGGAAGACTATTTTCCTCTACCAACCAGTGGTTTTCAGGGTCCATGATGGTCTTCCAGTTTGTACCTTCTGGTAACATGATGTAACATGGAAGTGGATGGCAGGGATCCTTGGATTATCATGGATCTCGACAAACAAGGTGGGCCATCCACAGTGCCCTAGATTTGTGTGTCCGGAGTGTACAGTGGCAGGGTACATGGCACTGGCACCCAAAGATGTCCCTTGAAATGGGGATCCAAACCAAAACCACCAGACTTGCAGGCCCAGACGTGCCCAGACATGCCTCGGCCCACTGCCTCCCGCTTTCAGCATCCTGGAGGATTCCGGCGTCTTCTGACTGGTGCGACGAAAGTAGGGAATGAGGGTGGCTGGATCCAAAAGAATCTCTATTGGGGGCTCAGTCCCTCATTCTCTACGAGTCACAGTCAGTCTTCCTCTTTCTCTTCCTCTCCGGCGATGTCAAGGGACAAAATCCTCTGGCGCACGTGCGATAGCTTCAGCCAGGCGCTTAGTGAAGACCTAGCGTGGCCGCAAGGGTACAGGTGTCCGGTTAAAGTTTCCTAATACATATATATATATTATATGGTTAGGAATGGTTAAATATATATTAGAGGACTACTGTGCTGGTAAACATCTGTGTGTTTGCCTGCTTTGCTGGGGGATGGCCCGGGAATGGCAGAGTGTTTTAAGGCCACAAACCCTGGACCCCCCAATCACCGCAGTCGTTCAATCAGCAAGATTACCTCTGGCTCTCGGCCTCGGTCTCAGTCAGTCTGGCTCTCGGTCTCAGTCCTCAATGATCCAAGTCATACCCTTTTGGCTGAAGTGTTATAGGGTTGCAATGTCGTGGTAGCAAGCGACAAACCAGTTGAGGAGTTGAGGAGTTGGTGCATCAAACCAGTGAGCACAGTCCCGCAAGGCGAGCGAAGCGAAAAAACACATACGGACGCATAGGGACACAGCTCTTTTGTCCAAAAGAGGTGTTGAGGTGGAGTTTGAGATATACCGTAAACCATTGGATGCAAATTGCCCTTGGGGTCATGACAACTATACGACTCTTCTTTGCAACAGATCGCTGCACTGAGAGGGACTATATAATTACAACTAATTATATACATAAACTCTACAGGGTTGTGAGACTTATCAAGATCCAAAGTGAGATCAGGCTGATGATCAGGTACTGCAACACGACACCGGAAGGAGACTAAGTACTGCTTTATTGTAGTGCTACTACCAACATTCTGTGATGGATGTGCATAGACTCTCAGTAAAGGGTCGTCAGCACGGGAGCGAATCAGGAACATTACAAAACCCCGAAATCAACTTCTGTGGTTGCTTAAGCTGCAAGATATGTTCTGCTTGCCTAAATACAAAAACACAACTCTTGCTGCTGCCCGAGTTGAAACACTTAGCCACCACCGGCTCTTATTTACCATCATATACAGTGGTTTTGAAGCAGATGGCAAACACATTCTAACACCCATAGTGAGACTTCAGGTGACAACTTCTACTGGGATTTCAACACCACCCAAGTGGGCTCTGTGGCCATCGAGTGGGCAGATTGCACCACAGGGCCTCGCCTTGCCGTTCATCTTGCCCTTGTCCCCGTTGCGGTCAAAGCCAAGGTGGACGTCATCCTGGCCGTCGCACGTCGGTGGTGAAACGCTGTGAGCAAGGACGTTTCCTGATGAACTCCTTCCTTTGCTTCAGACCTTTCCTTTGGACAATCCAGCAACAGCACCGTTCATTGCCATCAATGCGTTAACTTTCAACTTGATACAGAACACATGCACTCAAACGCACCCATGCACGCAGCTGTGCCTACGAAGTGACTTCTGTTTCTGATTTAGGATCCCCCTGACATGCTTTTTGGTAATGGTTGGTAGGTGTTTGAGTTTGGTGAGTTCCTCTTTCTCCAAAGATATTAACAACAAGACCATTCGGCTCCTGACACGTGGCAAAAATCGGCTCCCTGTCAGTGAGATCCCCTCGCCTCCAGCACCAGTGTGGGCTCTGCACGCTTGGATGCGAATTCCCACAAGCGCCTGACGCGTTCTCCGCGATGCGACGCGCGTCCCCGAGCAACGGAGCAACCCGAAAGAACCGAGACGGGAAAAATCTACGTGGGACTGATGGACTGAAGTGCTTCATGTCCAGTGTTTGCTCGTCCAAAGACTTGGTTTGTTCGTCCATCCCAAAGTTGCCCCAGCATCCCTGATCGTCTTCCCTGTGGGAAACGAACGCTTGTTTTTCGCGGATTGTAATGAATGCCGCTTGGGCTTCCTCTTGTGCATGCCACGAGCAACTCAGAAAGTTAGAAAGGCTGCAAACAAATGGCATCTATATATAGACATACTTATAGACATTAAAGATTGGTAGTCGAATTCGCATATCATATCAACAAAGTTACACCAAAAATACACATATACAGTCATATAAATTATATACATATTTATCAACAGTGCTTCAAGAAAATTACACTCCAAACAATTCCAAAGAAACATACTCCCTCCCGCAAGAGCTTTATATTAGAGTTACCTTCGGGCGTCAGACGATTGAAACTGGACAGCCTGTTTTGTTTCCCTCCAAAAAAGAAACGGTTCACGGCATGTGAAAACATCGATCGATGTGAAACACGCCATCAGTTCACCTCCTTTTCACCTCCATTAGCGATGCCCTCACTGTGAATTGATATGAATTGTGGAGCCGATCAAAAGGAAGAAACGCCGGGGCCCTACGAGTTGGACCACCATGGCCCGTCCGTGGGCGTCCTCCAGCTTCCCAGCTCGCGCCTGTGGGAGTGGGCACAGCCTCGCTCCCCACCGGACATCAGCTGAGTCTGCAAGGTGCCGTGAGGTGCGACGTCTGCTGTGCGACGTCTGGTGTGATGCAAAACTGAAAGACCTGGATGAGTTCTGGAAGACCTCCATTCTTATCATTCTTATCACATCTATGCGTCCTCTTTGGGTCTTTGAACATAGTCCATCTTCTTTTTGGACACCCCAAAAGGATCCAAAAGGATCGTCTGAAAGAAACGCACCATCGTGCTGATCAGCGGTTTCTGCCAACACCGTCCACCGTGACCCAGCGACCGGGGCGAGGCCGTCGGCCTCGCCAGGATTCAGGTACTGCTGGGCAAAGCGAAGTGTGACCTGAGTGGTACTGCCCGAGCGGATGGCACGGGAAGCAATGAAAAAGAACCGCAACGAGCGCCTTGTTAGGGATTTTTCTGAAAGTGAAGCGAACGAAGGTTTTGGATGGTTTTGGGATGTTGATACGGTATCACAGTATAAGTTCGGAAGGGTCGGGGTTCGGCAGGCAGGGTATGTTGTTTGGACCCCAAACTGTTTGTGGCGGCTGAGGTTTGTCCTTTGAACAATTCCAGCAGTGACCAAGCTGGGCCGTGACTTCACTCGGTGCCTCTCCCAGCTTTCACCAGATGTGCCCGCCTTGAACTTCTCACCGGTGGACTTCTTCTCCAAGCTCCCCGTGAAAGCCGGCTTCTGATGAAAGCTTGGAGCGTCACGGACGTAGCCTCAGATGCGGCCAAAGTTCCGATGCTCGTTGCTCCTAAACACAATCATTGTGCGGGTCCTCTTGAAGAGAGAAAACCGTGATCAGTGTGACAGGTGCAACATGGTGCAACACTCGAAACGTCACAGGTGCAACACTCGAAACGTTCGGATTCCACAGCAGCTTCCGACCGTCTACACGTCCCAGTGCATGGTTTCACATGCCCCGGGTCCCGCCCCAAATCCTCAGAACTACACAGGGAAACGACTTCGTCCTTTCTCCCTGTTGTTTACAACAATTAACATACAAACATTTTGCAGCACTATGATACACATTCTTTGGGTGCCAGGGCCCAGTGGATGATGATGATGCTTAGGTTGCAGGCTGACATCTCTAAAATAGTGATATTCTTGTTCACCGACGGTTACAGGTTTGCTGGGACAAACCCAACCCATGCTTTTGCCTTAATCAGCCTCAAAAACCTCATGCACTTCCCCATGGGGCCGCCAAATACTCACTGAGCGACTGAAGCCATCACCGTCTTCAGTGAACCTCCACTGGTCGTCCTCCTCGGGCGCATCGGCCGCCCACATCCAGGTGCTGCCATCCTGATGACGGATTTGTGGCGCCCAGGAATGGAACCGGGAAAAACTTCAAAACATACACCCAAAAAGAGACCCACATGGAACCTGATGGCACGGACCAGACTGGAAGACTCTTTTCCTCTACAACCCGACGTGGTGTTCAGGTTCCAATGTTCCTTTTCCTGGTTGTAGGTCCCAGAAGGGGATTCCCCCCTCCCCCCCCTTTTTAAGAAAAAAACACCTGTGTCCCCATACGTCGCCCAAAACCGCAGATACTGGCCGACCGGTGCCGGCAGCACGCCATGGTTGGGATGGATGGAGGTGGTGGATCCGGCGCCGGATCCGGTGGAAGCAACAAGTGATTTGGGGAACAACGCAAGTGCATTGACAGTAAAAGGAACGAAATGGTTTTGCCAAATGGCTTCAAGTGGCTTGAAGTGGCTTGATCCAACAGGCACAGGCTCCTGGTAAACCCATCTGAAGAACTATGTTCATTACTCTGTTCATTCACTGGGTAGCAAGCACTGCAAATTTCCCTCTTACAGTTCATTAGAGGCTGCCTCTTTTGGCTTGAACAAGGAAGCCCGGGAAGGATGGATGGAATCTTGCTTGCAGCAAAGAAAGACTACACACAAAAGACTGCACAGGTTATGTATGTTCCTCCAAGCAGGTTCGAAGGGCACCATGGTGGGAACAAATCATGGGGAAGTCCGTGTCCTGATCTTATTCCTTCTACAGCCAGGTTGCAAGTCCAACACTCTAGGACGGTGTAAGGCCGCATCTAAAGCCATCATTACGCAACTGCTCCTGCTTTTGGAGCTTGTCAACCTTCCAGTTGCTTGAGGAAGTTTACACCTTGGCCATCCTAAACTGCATCTGTATCCCAAATCCCAAGTGGTGATTGAAAAACCTGCATGGTCAATCCATGAAACCCATTGGAAAACCAAACATGAATAATGGATAGCCATAAATCCCGCATTAAAAACGAGGCACCTCAAAGGCCCACTCGTAGAAGTCGGCAAAGTTCGCCTAGACAGTGAAGTTCATGGTCTCGTATGCAGGTACAACCAGACCCTCTGAGGCCTGGAAGTGGAGACTTGAAATCTCCCAAAGCCCATGTGGCCCCGTTCGTAGCTTCCTTTGCTCCTAGTAGCGATGCCAGGAGCCCTAGTAGCGTTCTTGTTGTTACAGCGAAGTCACCTAGAAACACCACCAGCTTTGGCCTGCTGAATGGGGGGTCAAAGCTGGGGACTGTCGGCTCGTCGAAAACGATGACGCAGAATCAAGCAGTGACGTTGACGTCGAATCGACCAGGCTTTTGGGTGTTTTGTATCAACATATATTTCAACCCGAGCCCACATGGAACTTGCCAATCCTGGCTATTGTAGTTTTTGACTTGGATCGAACCATCAAACATGATGATCTTTGTAGGGTTTATAAGGATCAAGGATCAAGGCACCTTCATCACTGGCTGATACTCATTCATCACCTGGATGTTCTGGAAAGTTCAACAATTTGTAAAGCAATACAAGTTACGAACAGTGTGGCACTTGTTCACTGCTTGGAGCTGCTTGCATTGACCAATTTGCTCATCCCTCAATTAAAAAATCCAAAAGAATCAACATCCCCTGCTGGCCACTGACCCAATCCGGAAATGTCCATCTAATATCATCTAATATACAGTACTTAATCAAGAATTGCTTACAATATTCCACCGGTTGGGGAACCACCGGTTGCACGGTCACTTTCACTTCCGACTTCCGCCACTTGGAGCCCCGGACATTCCGCGCGGTGTTCCACTTCGCCGTCACCTCCTGGGTTTGTGGGTGATGGGTTTGTGGCATTTGCCTCAGATCTTTGGATTAGCCCGAAAACCAGCGGTAGGAAATGGACAGACAAACCAGGCAAGAAAAGAAGACATCAGCGCTGAAAACCTCGTCCGAGCTCACCCGCATGTTCCGTTTGGAATTACTTTATCGCTGTTGGAAGGAGTTCCAGTTCGCCCAGAATCCCAGCAGTGACACCTGCTCTCCCCGGCCCGCAGTGGTATGGCCCGACGTGGTATGGCTGTCCCATGCGGAAATCCCTTAAGTTGGCTCAATGAATGAGGTCCACTTTCTCCTCTCTGCTGGTTCTCGTCGGTCCCTTCTCGTCAGTCCGTCCGTTCTCGGCGCCTCCTCAGGAATGGTCATCTTGGAGCCATCGGAGGCCAGAAACCGCTCGAAGTGTAGCCAGGGCAGCTCCTCGACGTGCGGGGTACTCCGCAGCGGCCACTGAAGGCCGTATGCGGTGGCAAAAACGGTGGTGATGGGTAGGAGGGGCAGGTTCTGTGGGTGACGCAAAGCTTGTGACAGCTTGGGAGGGTGTAGGAAATGCATCGTCTTTATGACTTGTGAGTTTGGAAGGGTGTTCTTCTTGTGAGTTGGATGGCTTGACACTCACTATTGACCAGATTTGGGGTTGGTCATGTCGCAATGGCAATTGCCACGTGGTTTTGTGAAGGACTTTCTGGACCAGTGAGCCACTACTTGAATGGTTCATAGATTCATAGGTCGCCAACTCTCTGAGGACAAGAAACAATTGTTTGCATAGAAATAGAATGAAACACTCATACACAGGTATTAGGCCATCGCTATTAGGTTGGAGGCCATCGCTATTAGGTACTAGGCCATTCATACTGGGTACGGCAAGGCACTCCGAACTCAGCGACTTAGAAGGTTCAACGACTGTGAGGGTCACCGAGAATGCCCATGCCCAACAACCGTTGTGAGGCTTTCAGGAAAAGGACCTCACACGCGATTTCGGGGGCCAAAGAGGAGAACACCATGGTGAGGGTCATCTTGTCTTGTCTGCCTTGTGACCTAACCGATTTGTTTTGGCCTTGTGAGGGTCCATCTTCGCACCTCCCATCTTGGTGTGGAACCACTGAGCCCTTCCCGACCTCCGAACGCCTTTTCCATTGAAACCCCCTTTCTCTGAGTCGGTCCCGGTATGGGCTACCGCATCCTGTACGGAGCCGATGATGGTCGACCCGGCGACGGTCCCAGCGATCCTTTTTCAACATCGTCGCCACTCGCTTCCACCTGTGCGGCGACCGCCAGCACGGCTCGGGGCGCGTATTTTGGAAGAGGTGGAAAGGCCGACATAGACATGGTGGGAAACAGTGTTTCAAGTCCGTGTTTATTACTTTTGTCTATTTTTGTTCAGGTGTGTAGATATCCGGATTTGAAGATACTGTGCCTACAAAAAGCGTACTCACCTTCCTTCCATGTAGTTCCTCCCATATTTGTGTGGCACTCTTTCCGAGTCGCTCTCGTCGATGTTTCACACATCAAGCGACTTCACCTGAACATGTTTGCCTTTCATCCAACTAATTACCAACAAGGTGGAGTTTGGATAACTTGTTTGATTCTATAGGTTTGAATCTATCAGTGCTCCATGTGTTTCTGTCTTCACACCTGTTCTTCTGATCTGTCAGATGACCAGGTTCCAAACTCATTGAGTAGTACACAGAAATACCAAAGGGGAAGACATCGACTCACTTGGGTACAGCATCCAAGTTGGTAGAGCAAAAGCAGTGGTGACTTCTGTATATTTCAGAGGAATCGTCCAAAGAGCATATCTAATATACCTGGCCTAAACAGCTGCGCATGTACTTTTACTATTCAAATGTTGTCCAGATTTGGTTGTGTCTTGGAATCTTCCCCACCTCATTACCGTTGGTGGTCTTATCTTTCTTCTACCAAGCCATTTCCAGAATTCTCACCGACCTACCAATTCCTTACAGAATGAATCCAACAGAATAGACTTATAGACCTACAAGGATACCAACTCAGACCTCCCAGAGGTACCCTTCCCATCTCGTTTCCCCTTCCCCGACCGTGTCTCCGTCCATCCGAGCGACCTATCAGGACGGCGTTCTAAATTGACCACCCGAGCCTCAAGTGCCTGGCACATCCGGTCATCGGATTTCGTGGCCGATCAGCGCGGCGCAAAGGAGACCTACCAGGCCTGGCAGCTTGTATATATATATATATATACAGTATATATAGATCTCTTCTTTTTTTTTTTCGCCACTTGGGAAGTTGGTTTGGATTGATACTCGATCCAAATCAATCTTCTAAAACGATTCGGGGCAGGATCACTTCAAGCCGCTTAACTTCTGAACGCATTTCATACACTCTCTCTCGCTCTCTCGCTCGTTCTCCCTCTGTAAATATTAATACTATACAGTAACACATACTAGTAATAATTACATACATCTATAATACATATCCAGTAATTACATGTTTCACTATTCATTTGATCATGGTTTTCATCTGACCCTTCGCCTCCTTGCGATGGGTCATCCTCTTCAGGGATCCACCAAGGCTGCAAAACCTCCAAACCAGATCCACCGAAGCTCCTACAGACCGAGGCTCCTTCAGTGATCCACAATGACTCATTAGGACTCATCATGACTCATCAGTTGAGAGGAATGGTCTTTTCCACCTCAAACCAAAATCAAACTGGATTGAACACATACCAATTGCCAATTACAATATATTTCAATATCAAGAAACTGGTTTGAGATGCTTTGAGAATCTCATCTCAAACCATCTTCTTGATGATTCGGATGATTCTGCGAGCCATTTGGATCAGGAATCTGGGTCCGGACTGACCCACATCGTCCGGACTGAACTAGGGACTTGGAAACAAAACAAAGCATTGACAAACACCCGAATTGACCATTCAAAAGGAGCAAATGCATCAGAAAGGAGCAGAACAAAGCATCCAATCGGAGATGTTCTCCGAATTCTCTACCAGAACTGAGTGTCGGTGACGCTTCCACCATCTTAGTTGGACCCGGCGAGCCGGGGCGCGAGAACTCGCTCGTGGTGCCTTCAGGGAGGCAGGCACCTGGAGGTCCAGCGGTCTACGATGTGGTGTATACATCAGATGAAAAAGAATATGGAAAAGGCAAAAGGAAATGGACATTTCAAAAGTGATCTACGTCAAATGATATCTTCAGTTCGGATTTCTTGGGGTATTTAAAGACACAAGGTCATAGCTTCATTTGCTTGGTGGATCTTGGTGGTTACAGTAAAGGAGATTGACAAGGAGAAGCCACGACAGGATTTTGGCACCACGTCTTTATTTATACACCTAATCTTTGCACAACCTCTGTTTACACCAACACATAGTCTTGCTGCAATCAGTCCATGATGCTTTGGAATGGCCGTCTCTGTGGCAATCGGGAAAATCAACCATACCCTGTCTTCAAGTGGAACGGAGTATCCATTCAAAGCGTTCAATCAAAGGGAGCAGGCCATCCACGCAATCATTCTAATTCCAGGGAGGGTCATTTCTCATGGTTTGAGGTGTTCTCTCTTTTTCGCACCTCATGCTGGCTGGATGTGTGTGCTTTGGAAGCTTCATGGATCAAAGAGTGTGTTTCGATGCGTGGCCACACCCCGCCACATCCACGAACCACATGTGAGTCACTGGTCGTCTCAGCTACAATCGTGGGGGCCCCAAGCATCAATCGATGCTGGAGCCAGGATGTCTCGCACAACGCAACTGGGGCTCTTCCCATCTTGAGACTCCACTTGTGCTTTGGAGATCGCTTGGAAATCTGGGCAAGAATCCAACAGAGCCTGAGCCTAAGTGGAACAAAGGGCCACGTCCCACGTGAAATGGCAAGAATGTTGCGCGCAAGAGCTCATTTGACCCCTCAGTCTGAATCAAATCCCTAAGTGTCTCCCCCTTCTTTCAGCGCCAGGCGCCACAAGTGCTTCTTTCGGCTTCGAGGCCTTTGCCTGGTCGATTCTCAGGCCGTCAAATACAACTTGGGAACCCGTGAATACAACTTGGTAAGGCCTCAAGATTGTTGGGTTGAAATCCTACAGAAGCCAAGGTACGGCTCGGAACTAAGAGCATGTGAAAACAAATCAACAGTCTATATAGTCATAGTGCCTTGTACGGTACGATATATTGGGCTATCGTCTCCTTGCAAGGGTATGGAATGGCTGGAACGCCAAAAAGAGTTGGTTCAGTGCTGATCCATCATAACCATCTTTCACTTTGGATTCCAATGGACGATGGATCTGGCCCGACAAAATCCCAAATCTGACATGAGGTGCTGGGTGAGGGAGCCTTTCCAGAACCCCTGATAGAGTCTTATCCACAGCCCTTAGACCCTTCATGAACTGCACCTGACAGCCCTGCAGCCCGCCTTCATCGATGTCTTGGCTGCGGGCTTCTTGATGGCTGGCTTCTTGGCAGGCGCCTCAAATGGACTGCAGGGCCGCGAAAACGCGCCCGCGCCAGCTGTTGATCTGAGCCTTGCCATAAGATCCTTCATCCAAAATATGTTGTCTGGTGGCATGGTTTGGCATCTCATGTCCTCCATCTAGTTCTGTTGCATCTGAGCTTGAAGATTTACACTGGTCATGAGTCATTAGGATAGATTCAGACATGATCAGGTGGCGTTGAGGTGAACTTCCAACCGTCACCGGGTGTCCTTTTTGTCGTGGACACTGCCTACGTCTGCCGACCCCCGCTGGGCCGTGAGCAGGCCCAAGGAATTGGGTCAAGACAGCATCCATTTGGCAAGAGATGATCATGTCACCTGTTAAGTGGCGTTCATGGTTCATGAAGCTATACAAAAACGATTCCAACAACCACCCAAAACACCCAAGGTATTATTCTATATATTACAATTGAACCAAATTTATAGACAACCACGGCACTGGTCCTGTCACTCTCAAAACCTTCGCAGCCACGTGCCATGCCTTCATCACAGGCTTTGCACCTGTGCCCGGGCACCGCGGTGATGCCGATCGACTGAGGATCCCATCGCTCCGAGAGAGTCGCTCCGACCCCAATGGCAAGAGACGACGAGGGAGACGCGCGACGACGATCACTTCTGAACATTGGAGATGTTTCTGATCACTTTTTCGGCGGCAGATCATCTCCTTTTTGTTCGGTCCTTTGAGTCCTTTGCAGAAAAAGAGGTGCCAGGATCACTTCACCACTTCACCAGATCACGTCAGGCATGGGTGTGCCTCATCTTCGATCCCACCCACACACGCCCCACGACAGCCATGCCTTTGGCTGCTTTGGCTGCCGGCTTCTTCTTCGGCGCCATCGGTAGACCAACCTGAAGAGCAAGGGAGGGTGATTCAGTCAGACCAAAGAACAGGGTGCTTGTTTGGCGTTTGCGGCATCCTTGGCGTGATTCAGTTTGCTCAATGGTCCCTTTGAGCGGACTCACCGTCCATCTTTGAATTCTGAAATGAACTGGTTTGACTCCTGCTGGCCAGCGGCAAAGGTGCCTGGGTGCCTGGACCCCAGAAGTGTCGGCTTCCTACCCTTGAGCCTACAGCTAAATGGATTGGTCGTGACTGGCCAACATGTTCCTTTTTTTTGAATGTTCTCATTGCCCTCAAAAAATTGCCAACTTCAAAACCAATTGGCCGTGTCCTTTTGTTTTTCCAGATTTTTCCAGAACCATTTAGTCACCAAAGAGCGCCGGTTCTGTCTCGCCAAGGCCAGTAGAACTGCATCCGCTGCCCACGCAGCAAGCGCAATCCAGACTCAAAGGAGAAGCACCGTTCGCCAAAGCCAGGGCGCAACTTGTTATTTAATTCCTTGGGTCGGGACACCATTGGGACAGTGCGATGTGGATCACGTGGGAAAACCTCGACACAATTGAAAACTGGCCAGCTGCGTTCTCCAATTTTCTCTCCAACCAAGAAGAATAGGACACCTATCTGACCTTTCATGCCCCGCGCTGCCCTTTCATGCTCCCAGGGGGTGGAAGGATCTAGAAAAAGCCGTGCGACAGGTCCAAGTTCTCTCGTCTTCTTCACTCTTCGGAGTTGGATCTGTAGACTCTTGAACTTCAAGACACCCACCATACTTCAGGTGTACGAAGTGCTTTTACAATCCAAATGGGAGGGAGGGGGGCCGATCGGCCCGGTCCTCCGACTTGGAAGTACACGTTTCGCATAGTTTGCCCCGTCGCCCCGTTGTGCTAAGCATGGCACACCGTCCGTTTCGCGCAGTGCAAACGTTGGGGCATGTGAAAGATCAATGCATAATACACTGAGTCCAACTCCGTCCGTCTCCGCGTGGCCTTTTTGGGTTCGATCCAACTCCAAGCAACTCAGCTGGGCTCTTGTGGCCTAATGGATTGACAGAACTGCGAGCTTCATGTGAATCCAGTGGGTGGGTCAGAACCTGCCCCACACTCCCACTCAACATACACATCTGCATACGGGTATCTTAAACGCGCAGGAAAGAACACGTTATCTGGTGATGTTCATGAACCCACCACTGATGTAGTAGCTGTGATCCATGGAGGACGTGTGACATGGTCACAACTAGGGTTCATTGAGGCTGAGCACGGAGGAGAATTGATGTTGACCATGCCAAAGTAGAAGTTAGTATAGAATGTGCTTATATAGATCTGATTGGCTTATATAGATGTGTAAATAGATTCCTATCATCTCAGGTACCGGGGCATTGCCAAAACCGAAGCGTTGACATCGAAGATACCCATGACCCCCATGGAATAACACGCTGCCGGGCATACCAATGAATTTATGGCATTAATTTTATACTACAAGGATTTCTTTAATTAAACTTAATGCCCAATAATTAAATATACGGGTGGCATGGGTTAGCAACATATCCGCTACACTGTGGTCTACAACCTGGTGGCCACACTGCGAGTCATAGTGACCAATCCAAAGCCGATTATCAACAGTAAACTGCTCATCTGCATACGTAATTACCAACGAATTGCAGATCGTTTTCGCTACCTGTGGTCCTCCAGAAATGTCATTTGTGCCAAATACTGATGAAAAAGGTCCCATCTGATCAGTGATCCGACTCCGTATGTCTCCCGACTGCGCTTCATGATGCTCTCAGTGCTCCGAAAAGCTCACCGCGCTCCGAAGAAGCGCGGACACGCCGAAGCAAGGGCTCAAATGCATGTGGTCACCTGAGGTGCCAACGGAGTTGGGTGTGCCTAATGGAGAGCTGACAAATGGATACAAATGGTGAAAAATGGAATACCACGGTTTGACCCACATCTTTTTGTAGCTTTGCATCACTACTTGACATGTCAGTAATTAATGAGTCTTCAAGAGCACAGCTGCTTCAGGTGACAAAGGAACTCAGAAGTGGTCCGGAAAGTCTTGATGCCTGGTGTCATTTCTCACCTCATCTCATCTTACCTCAAAAAAACAACTCGGATCTGGCATCAGGACGCCATTGGCACATGATATCACCACGATATCATCACTCTCACTCCATGAGAGTCTGAGAAGTATGAGAAGTGTCCTAACAACGTGGTTGTTCTCGGCCGGTGATGGGTTTCCATCGCGTGTATCCTATTCCCTGGGCCCAGTGGATGATGACGGCTCAGTTGCATGCCTTTCCCTAAAAGAGTAATGTTTTACAGCAGGTCACTTCGGACACCCCTGGCCCGTTTCCAGAAAAAAGAACAATACTTGCTTCTTCTCTGCCATGTCATCATCTACCGTCTCTACCTCGAGTGGGAACCTTCCCCACGTCACGTGTTGGGAAACCCACGTGTTTCTTGACCGACGTCACCGATGAGCGACCAAAGCGTCCCTCGGCGACTCTCGTCCGGCCGAAACGGACGTCGAAACGACGTGCGGAACGACGCGGACGTCCAAAGAACGACGTTGGAACCCGATGTGTGGAACGACTCAGTCTGTACCAGATCCGACCCATGGGACTGCCAGTCCGGACCGCCGAGAAACGGCCAGGGGTGGTTGACTTGGGGGTCAATGGGGCGGCATATATATGGCATACATGGAACAGCAGTCTATACCAACCTGTGGAACAGCATATTGCCATGCCCAACTGGCCGAACACGCAGTTGCAAAACGACATCTGTGGACAGCAGAACCCACGATGACACCGATCCTGGACAGCAGGACACCGATCGGTGCAAACGAAACTGCATCCAAGCGACACGAAAATGGATTGGCACTCCCTTCTCCGTGCAATCGATCAAGGAGCCTTGCAACAAAGGCGGAGTACTTCCCAAAAGAGTTGGAGTTGGCAGCTGATGCCATTTGTGAATTGCACATTTCAGGGATCCTACTATAGTTTGATGTTTAGGGATGCTTTTGGAATGGATTGGCATTATTGGTTTGAAATGGCTGCTATAGTGACTATAGTGGATAACAAAGGTTCTGTTTAAACAATGCATTGCATGCTCTGTATCTCGTTCAAACCGACCCATACTTTTATGACGTGTATGGAAGCTAAGAAGAGGCAAGAAAGCAACCAGTGTGGTAAAGCGTCTTGGGTATAGAAGGCATCGGTATTGCATGAATCAGTATGCTGCATCTATGCAGAAATATCTTTTAGGGATTCACTAACAAAAAATGTCATACAAGAAACAAAATTCCCTATGTTTCACTGTGTCACTACAAAGAAAATAACCATACACAAGCATTTCGTTCTGAACACGGTCTAGAACAGAAACAACTCAAAGAGCCTTTCAATTCGGCTATGGCGAAAAGTTCGATCCTCTTCCCGCGCCTACACCCCAGCCAAGCCAATCGGGTGATTCCGGAGCGCACCAATAGCTGGCAACGTTCCTGAGTTGACCAGCGTTTTTCCATGAATTCAAGCGCGGTGTTTTGTTTTGAAGCCCCCAAGAAAATGGTTGAATCATCTTGAACATTTAAAACCAATTTTGGGTTAGGTCCGGTCTGAGACTTAGATGGTTCAGATTTGGAGTTCAAGACTTTGTGATGAAGCTTGACAGCGAGTTTCCTTTCTTTGCGAGTTGCTTTCTTGGAAGCGCGAATCTGGCGTTTCGAAAAGACAATATAGCCGGTGTACTAACCGGTGTAAGGTTATAAATATAATATATAAGCGTCAATGTTGCACAAAATTCATGATTCTACTCAATGATGTTGGTCGCTTGTGCAAGAATTGCCATATTGAGCTTGACATTGCAATGCATGGCTTCAAGCATCAATTGCATTTCTTGTAAGCAGGTTTGCATGATATGCATGTCAAAAAATGATGGAGGAAGTGAGGCAATTCTTTTTGAGAGTATCCTTGACCTTGGTTTGTTTGAAAAACTCACCGCAGTTCACTATATTCTTGGCATACCTGTGATCACAACTTGGCTTTGCGGAGGTTTGGTTGAATTTGGTGGGTTTTGGACGACATGTGGGCACAACAGCCGCCAAACAAAGCAAAGTGGGGTTTGAAGCCTTGGCCAAAATATGTGTGTTGAACAGCACAATGAAAACAGCAATGCCACACAAGAAGGATTATGAGAAAACCCAAGGATGACAAATGCGCAAAGGTTTCAAAGTTTAAACATGCATGTATCTGAGAAGGTTTAGACTTGCTGTTTTCACCAGGTCAAATGTGGCATGGGATCTGACTTCGCCTGATTTCGCCTGGGATTTCACCTTCAAATCTTCCCCAAAAAAACAAGCTTCCTTGGCAGTGAAAGTAGCTCACGCTCAGTTCTGAAAGGCTATCAGCGACTCGTGAGCCGAACGCAGCCAGGATGCTTGGTGGCCGCGAACGCACGTGTGCGGGTGCCATTGGGATTGATGGTCCAGGAATGCTCCTGACGCAGGCGAAACACAACGCCCGAAAAAACGACGAAAGCGTTTGGTCGGGCGCGTTCGGAGGTATCGGAGCAGGAGCGACCCAAATCCAGAAGTCTGGGGGGTGACGTCATAGTGGTCCCCAAATGGATAGAAGCAGTTTTCCATTACATTTTGAAAGGGATGTTACCTTTCTATCTATTTGAAGGGGAGACTTAGAAGCATTAATTGAAATCTTGGGTGAATCCAAAGGACCCTCTGAAATACAGAATGGGCAGCTAAATGTAAATACAGAAGCTGGGATCAATCAATCCAATTGTGTAATGTTATGCATGTGTGGGATTTCGTGGGATGTCTGCTATGACATGTTCTGAAACTAGGGGACAAAGGTTTAGCAAACAAAAAGTCACCCTCCAGCGGCTGTTCTCCTCTATGTAACGGGCCACTTCACCTGGGCGTGCCGCCATCCAGCAATGTTCATGGCTTTGCAGGACATGAGACGATCGCGAAGGCATGTTGGATGGACGCATGTTCGTTGCATGTCGCCTCTTCGTAGCCCTCAAAAAACCATGTTGGGGGATCTGGTGCCCACAAAGAAGGATAAGTTGGCTGAGGGAAGGGCTGCCTTGCCCCCCAGTGCATATGTGGGTCATAGGTCATGCACGTGCTCCGCAAAATCGCGCAAACAGGAGCTCAAAGGCGAGCGACCCCAGCAAGAACCTTGGGAAAGGAACACAACATGCCTCTAAAAACACACAAGAACCCCTTAGCTAGACATCCACCACTTCTTGGTACAGACTTTTGGAACACCAGATTCCATCCAACTCCGAAATGCTTGGACGGGGCGCTGCTGCAACTCCTGATGCTCTCTTGGGTAGCAAAGAAGTCACAGGCATAACCTGAGCGCCATGATTTGATGGGCAAAGCCTGTAGCAGTCTGTTGAGTCTGTTGCCTTTGAACAGTTATTTTTTCCACGGCTGTTTTCCTGCAAAGAGCTCATGCCGTGCATTTTGTGTTTTTCTACTTCTGCTCCTTCCCAGAACTCCAGTATACTCCAGTTCCCACCAGGCATGCACATGTTGACCGGAGACCCGCATCACGCCGCCCCACCGCGACACAGTGCGGTCTCCTCCCAGGCACGTGTGCTGGCATGGGCCTTGCTGGGACAACTCGCGACGGTAAAGCTCAGCTCGGCCGCAGGGTCCAAACACCTCGCTCCGGGCGGATTGCAAGACGTCGGTGTAGGAGGCAAGGAGAGGACGCGACCGGTTCCAAGCAGTAGTTTGGTGGTGTGTGTTTGTTGACCGATATTTCCCCAAACAGTTTACTGTTAGGGTTCTCAATTCTTTCTTAAGATGTGTCCGCCCTTTGTGTCACTGTTGGTGTCCGCCCTTTCTGCTGGCCACGTAGCATTTCTATTCATTTGTCTCCCAGGTCTGTCCCTGCTGGTGTCCGTCCTTTTCCGTTGGCCATGTAGCATTTCTAGTCAGCGATGCAGGATTTCTATTCATTCCCGAAGCAGTTTACTGTTAGGGGTTCTCAATTCTTCTTTAAGATGTGTCCGCCCTTTCTGTCGCTGCCGGCCCTTTTCCGCTGGCCATGCAGCATTTCCTTGTCTCCCTTCTGTCTCCCTTTGTCTCCGGTCTTCTCTCCCTTCTTGTTGGTCACTGTATCTGTCTGTTTCCTTTTGTCTCCCTTCTTGTCTCCCTTCTTGTTGGTCACTGTGTCCGCCTTGTCTTCCTTCTGCCTCCCTTGTCTTCCTTCCGTCCCCTTTTGTCTCCCTTCTTGTCTCCCTTCTTGTCGGTCATTGTGTCCGCCTTGTCTCCCTGTTTGTTGGTCATTGTGTCGGTCTTCCCTTCTTGTCTCTCGTCTTGTCTCCTTGTGGGTCACTGTGTCCGTCTTGTCTCCCTTCTTTTGCTTTTGTATCCCTTTCTGTTTCGTTTTGACTCCCTTCTTGTCTCCCTTGTTGGTCATTGTGTCCGCCTTGTCTCCCTTCTTGTCTCCCTTCTTGTCTCCCTGTGTCTCCGGTCTTGTCCTCCTTCTTGTTGGTCGTTGTGTCCACCTTGTCTCCCTTCTGCTTCCTTTGTCTCCGGTCTTGTCTCCCTTCTTGTTGGTTAGTGTGTCCGTCTTGTCTCCCTTCTGTTTCCTTTTGTCTCCCTTCTTGTCTCCTTTCTTGTGGGTCATTGTGTCCGTCTTGTCTGACTGCTGTTTCCTTTTGCATCTCTTCTTGTCTTCCTTTATGTTTCCCTTCTTGTTGGTACGAGTAATTATATTTACCTTGTCTCCCTTCTGCCTCACTTTGTATCCGGTCTTGTCTCTCTTCTTGTTGGTCCGTGTGTCCGTTTGGTTTCGCTTCTGTTTATTGTTGCCTCCTTTTTTGTTGGTCATGGTGTCCGTCTTGTCCCTCTTCTGTTTCTTTTCGTCTCCCTTCTTGTTTCTCTTCTTGTTGGTCATTGTGTCTGCCTTGTTTCCCTTCTGTTTCTTTTCATCTCTGTCCGTTTTGTCTCCCTGTGTTTCTTTTTGTCTCCCTTTTTGTTTGTTATTGTCTCCGTCTTGTCTCCCTTCTTGATCTTCTTGTTGATGTCTCAAAAAGTGGACTTGGGAATGCTTCGTTGTTGTCTAACCTGTTTGGGGTCTACGGCGGTGTAATTTGTTTGTTCCAGAAATCATGCAGTTCGATCCCCTGTCAAAGAACATGCATTAGAAACATTTGCAGCAACCACTCTTGAGCGGTTGTTGAAACTAAAGAACCCCTGTGGGCAGCTCAAGGGACAGCAAGGGGCGTGCAGCATCCCTTTGTGACGGTGGTGTGATGTGGCTGTGGGTATCCCAGGCCCCCCACTCTCAGGGTTCCCATCTTAAGCGACTGATCGCATCCGAGGGGCGATCAAAGCTTACATACGGTTTTTCTCATGGGTTTCTCGGTTTCTCGTCCCCTTTTGAAGACAGATTGGAATCTTTGATTACACCACCAGCGAGGGTCATGCCACCCATGGGAAGGTTTAAGCAAAAGAAAAGCCATGAGTCCCTCCGATGTGATTTTCTCCGGCTAATGGTGAATCATCATGGCCATTTCTTCCGTGCCAACCGACATCTTGAGTCAGCTGAGACACGCATAGCGGTCGGAGGTGGGTTCCAAAGCCTCATACCTGGGAAGAAGATCCAACGAGCAAGGGAGGAGCTGGGACGTCTTATATACGGCTACATAATCCTTCCAGCACCAAGAAGGTGCTTAGGTACTGTGACTGCGGGTTGAGATGTGCCCCAAATCTATAATTGATGGGGTGCAAAAACGGTGGCGCCAGTGGCAGGTAGTAAGAAAGTAAGGAGGTGATTCTAAGCGTATGAGACGGTACCCTACATCATTGTCAGTATAAATGTCATATAAACTTCCTCACTCACTCTGAGGCCATCTTGGGGTGTCGTTCATGTTGTTAGTGCTATTGCTCATTTCAAAGTTTGGCTGTTCCACAGCCCTCCACGGGGCTCGGCTCACCAGAACTCTTCCCACAAGTACCAGTCGTCTGGTCCGACTTGATCAAGTGAAACACGACTCGGGGACACCTTCATGCTACACTCGGGCTCAAATGGGTCAAAACGCATGCTACAATGAAACTGGACTTTGTCTGTTTAGAAGCATCCCCCGATCATTATCTTTATTACATGAACATGGTATCTATAGTCTAGTAGCTGAAATTGCGTCTTCTCCTGCCGCACCTGCCCTATGATTTCATTATATTTCATTAGAACCCTCAAGGGTTCCCGGCCTGCTGGACATGGAGAAGCCAGACCAGGACGCATAGTTGGGATGGCCCGCCATCGGAGCGCCCACGCCGGGCCAGTCTCCATTCAACCTGGGTTTCACACTGCACAAGTTCCATTGACCCTGGAGGTCCATTCAACCATGTCTTCGGTTCATTGGTTCACGAAGACTCGAGGTCTCGACGTCGAGTTCGACCCCCCAAAATGAAGAGTATGTCCAATTCCCATGGGAGGGTTGATTCATCAAGAGTGTACATTATGAGTTAGTTTATAATGTTTATAGTTTTTTAGTATGACAATGATTTGTTCGGTAAAGGCTATCTGAAAAAATGGTGGGCCACGACTTGGTGTGGGCAGAAATTGACGTGGACTTCGTGCGTTACTAGTGTGTAGACGTTCACCTCTGACCTCGAACAACTCATTCCACGCAATGGGAATGAGGAAAATGTGTTCCCACGAGCCCCCACACCCATGATTTACTTGAGATCACTTGAGGGTGCGTTCGCACTCGGGTGCATTCGCACGAACCCGGTGCGTTCGCACGAACCCGGCACCCTGGCCAGGACGCGCCACGCGCTGTCCACCCGCCACGCGCCAGATCCACCCCATGGATTCCAAGGTGCTCGATGAAGTCGGTGTAGGAAGGACCATCCACGAAACGCCACGAGATCCTGCGATCTCTGCGGATCTGGCGACCACGCCAGCGATGTCCGTCGCACTTGGAACAAGCTGGGGAGAAACCAAGCGGGGAAAGCGGATCTCGGGCAAGAACGTGACGGACAGAAGTGACATAATATGTCATCATCAGTTGAATCATAAGATCTTGTTTGGTGTTTTAGGTTCACCTGCCAAGTCCTCCTGCCAGAAATCTCATACATGTCCACTGATCCTCCCATGGGCAGAAGCTTTGGTGGCGAAACATATCTTCAGCTGGGTGCTGGGATGTACTGATCTTGGGATCCACATACTGAGAAGGTATGACAGGACCTCCAAACCAATTGGGGCACCTTTTAGATACTGAGAAGCTTCTCTCACCTACCTGAGAAGGCATGATTGGACCTCCAATCCTACATGTCTAAACGTGCCTCCACTCGGTGTGGATCCGTAGGGACTGATCGACGGCTTTTCCACGGCGAGTGACGAGTCTGAAGGTCGACAGAGATCTCTGAGATCGGTGTAAGGTTTGCACAAACCATTTCCCACCCAACGAATAAATATGCAAAACATGGCAAAAACCTCCAAATTGACAAGACATGACAAAACTCATGTTGCAAGGCTTTATCAACCTTAATCCATCTTCATCCCACCAAAAGCCTGATCTGATTCACTTATGATTATGATGCATTCGCAGAACACTTTGGATGTCATCGAAACCGAAGAACCCGGTCTGCTCTCCCGCTCTGCCGCGCGCGAACAAACACACTCCTCTGCAGGTTGCTGCTGCGAGAGTGCTTGACCTGTTCGTCCCACATCGCACATGCGCCCCATTAAACAGAGTTCAACAGCTGCTTGTTCATTGGTTGCTGGATTCTGTCATTGAGAAGAGCTAGATTTGGGATGAGTTGGATGTGTATCTGATCGGTGCATTCTATTCCAAAATTCCAAAACGTCTGCTCTTTGTCTACAACCCCCTCAAGACTCGACCCAAAGACGTCCCCCCCCGCCCCCACGCCCGATCTGCACCGGTCGCGCTGCACCTCCTTCGCCTGGCGAGGCGGAATGGTCACGTTCCAATCAGCCAAGAAGATGGCCTCGACCGACGAAAACCACCCGAGGGGCGGAGAAAGGACCAGCGAGTGGGTGAAACGCCGCGGAGTGTGGTCACAGGGGGCGTCCTTCTCTGCATGTTCATAAGGCCACTTTCGATGTACATGTTGCTTCATGGATATCGAGTAGCCTGACGAACGAAGCTTTTTTGTTTGAAGTGGAGGGAAGGTTCTCATGAGCTGTTCGCTTCATGAGCTGCTCATGTTCACTTCATGGAGGGCAATTTGTCAAACCTCATTTAGCTCACGAGATTGAGAACAAATCCTCCTTGAACGAGATTGAGAACCACTGATTCGGGGGCCTTGAAGAAAAGTATCGTATCACCGTGAAGATGTCCTGCAAAGGTTTCCCCCCCCCCAAAAAAAAAGAAAGAACCGTCGCGCCCAGATATTCCTCTACCAGTCACATGTCCGGGTGGTGTGGCTCGTCCCATCCAGTGAGTGGAGTAGCTGGGCACCCCGACTACCTCCATGAAGCACCCCACCTTGTGACTCCTGGTCCTTGCATTTTCACACATGTGCTTTTTACCTTTCCTTCGACCTTCCACCAAGTCGGCCTTCTCCTCGCATTGGTTCACAAAGGAGAACTTCTCGACCTCGCATTGGTCCGGGGGGGGGTTGTCCTGGTGTATACCCGAATCATCTCCAGTATACCGTTGGTTACGGCGTTGGATTCCTTGAGAAGTAAACCTAGGGCCCGAACTCGCCACCCTTATGGAGCGGTCATGAGTGGTCAGTGGACCTAAAGTGAAAGTGATATTTGCAAAGCAAAATCAAACTATAAAAATCTATAAAAGAGAGTGAAAACAAATGATGAGTGCACACAATGTAATTCGTTATTTGTCTTTTTTGTAAACATTTGTAGATATACCTAACCTACTGATGCTCTGTTTGCATAATCCTGTACTGTGTGTCAATACTGTTTTCTTCATGAGTGATTACGTATATAATATATATATATATTTCCCGATCGTAGTTCAAACGATGCAACACTTCTGCATGCTGCACACAGCATGCACACAGCATAGGCGTCGCCCTTGGCCCAACCGGTGAGCACTGTATTCGCTCACCAGCTCAGCTTTTTGAATCCCCTCAACCGAGTGCCCGCTCGACCTTAGTCCTAGCGACCATTGAAGATCCAGCAGCAGCAAGCAGCGCCAGCTCGGCCATGGCCAAGCACAAGCAGCGCAAGGAGGCCATGAGATTTCTTTTCTGTTCGGCCACGGGGGCCCCACGGGCTTGGCTTCGAGGCGTTCGAGGCGACCTTCACATCCAGTCCCAGTGGGGGAACTGTTGGGGTCCTGGTCACCCACGTCGTGGCGTGCGAAGAGACTTGTCGTCAAAGCACGGATGAACCGAGTCTGGGTCCTTTTTCGGGTCCAAAGCCATGCAAACAATGCTCCTGAAGAGGGCCGTTTGAAGCCAACATCTGATTTGATCCTCCCTCTATTGATTCTGATCCGCTACTTGTGTCTAAATGAGGTGTCTCTTGCCGTGCCTGACATCTGACTACATGCTTGGCTTGAAGTGCACGAAAACAGCATCTGGTCACAGTCAAGCTGTCAATTCTTAGCTGCAAAGGACACATTATATGATATGGGTTCACCTGCTCCTTTGACTGAGACACGGAGCTCAAGGGAAT
Source organism: Durusdinium trenchii (assembly GCA_963970005.1). Lineage (NCBI taxonomy): Eukaryota > Dinophyceae > Suessiales > Symbiodiniaceae > Durusdinium > Durusdinium trenchii. The sequence continues at coordinate 46,806 of CAXAMN010008347.1, forward strand.
TCAAGGGATCTTTGTTCAAAGAGGAGAAAAGTTTCTCCCAATGACCACCGGGAACCCCCAGTTCCTTCCTTAAAGCTGATGGTGTTCCACTCAATCATCTCAAATCAAGTGTTGCCGGATTGACAACCAATTCATCATTTCTAAAGCCTGCTTCTGCAATGGCCTGAATGAAAGGGCCATGTTTTTTCCTCACCCACTGAAACTGACAGATCCGCGGCGGCTAGCCGCAGGTTTCTCCGTCGCCGGCGGCCTGCAGAGGCCCGTCACCCGCGGACGGTTTGAGAGTAGGTTGCCGCCTGACTCTGGTCATGGTACCCAAACTGGTACCCAAATAGTTCGTAACCCTTCTGTTGATCCAGACTTCATAAAGAAACTCCTCCATGACTCCATCACCCGGTCACATGCGCACTTAACTCGCACAGCTCCGCGAAGGGTTTTTTTGAGGCATCTGCTGGGACCCTTTGGTGCGGACCTCAGTCCTTCTGTCGGATTGTATGTAGAGAGAAAGGTATGGAAAAAGAGGAACCCACGGAACACTGACTGGCATCTGAGAGCTATATTTCAAAAGGATTCAAAAGGGACATGAATCTGCGAACCGGTCTCACAAACTAGACATGTCAGACGTGCTATACTCTGCTTTCCACTTCGACCAACCCTCTGCCTTCATGAGTGAAAAGCCTACAAACCGATTCTACTCAGAGAGCTGATCGGAGGCGTTGGCTCTGAGAGTTGATCTGAACAGGCTCCCGTGAGGCAGCAGCCTGTGGTATGCTGCGTTGTTCACTGCTGCCTCACTGTCGTTTTGGGGGGGCAGTTCTCCCTGGTCCCTGGCTCCAAACCGACGGCGCTCCAAAAGGATGACGTTCCGAATGACCAAACTGGTGAAGTGAACTCCATGATTTCGGATGATTTCACGGGGGGATCGTGGGTTCCAGTTGGTTTACCTGTTCGCAAGGAGCAAGTGTCCAAGGATGTCTAAAGCACCAGAACGGAAACACCATGAACACCTCATCCCTGCTCCATCGAGACAAATCTTAGCCCTGCCTTCAGCTCCTCCAGCATGCTAGACGCTCAAACCAGTTGCTCATCGTCGTCGCTCCTGCAAACAAAATCAAACATCGTCGAACCTCAAACCCTAGCAATCTCGCTCTTTCTTTTGTATTACTCGAAAATTTAGGCTATACCAAAGAGGGGTGCTATGACTGGTGCTACAGTATCTTTAAAACAAACTCGTTTTGTAACTTTTGTATAGTTATAGCAGCAGTATATATACAACACTAGCAATACAACATAGGCTACAATCATACAAAATAGCCTATTGAAAAAACTATAATTGGCTAATAGGTCATCGGGATGTTGCACCCCTTTCGGCTTCCGACGCCCGGAAGCTCCGTCAGGCGTCCTTTCGGCTGCGGCTACGGCTGGTGCGCCTGCGGCTGCGGTGCTACGTGTGGTCGTCCGATGACCGATCAAACGCCCGCTTGACCAAACGCACAAAGCAAAGGGAATACGGTCCAAATAGAATACGTGCATTGCATAACGACATCCGGTCCCTTTTTTGGGGAAAGCACAGCAGTCCTCCTGAGTCATTGTCCCAGAACTTGTGGTAGCGGTAGAGCCAATTCCCACCCAAAGCGCAGTGGATGACGATGGGGCCTAATTGCAGGCCTGTCCATCTCTATAAAATAGTAATAACACGTAATAACGACTCAATGACCTGTCACATCCTTTTACCGGCTTCACAGGTCATTAATGATCTAAGACTTCCCGCGAGAACTGATCGAAGGCTCCCCCGAGCCCCTCGTGAGTCCAGGAGCTCTTCCGCCGCACGGCCTGGAGCTCCGACCGACCTCCCGTCCACCTGCCCTGGCCGCTGTTCGCCGGTGCTTTGGGGGGGTCCAGCATCCATCCAAGAGACCCGCCAAGATCACCCAAAGAGAAAAACCATGCTCAAGGATGCATACAAGTACATGCATACTTCAGCGCATGCAAGTAACCATTCAGCCATACACCCCAAGAGTTCCATATACCCGCTTGTCAAGAGAAGATATGATTCGGCTGCTGGGGAGTGTTTTGTTCTGGGAAAGGTGCAGCTGGATGTTCGGACCAAGTCCTTGGTCTGAAAGAGACCAGGAACTTTGTCTTGGTTGCTGGCCTCATCTGACCAGGACGATCGGTATGTATAGGGTAAGTTAGGCTTCCTCCATTCACCAACCCAGCGCGTCTCGTGTCTTCATCTCCCCAACAGGGCGACAGGTAGGGGTCTGACTATGGCTGATTCCCCCCTTTCCCACCCCAAAGACCTGTGGAACAGTTGGAACCATCGGTATCCACCTCCGAATCCTGACCATAAAACCAACTCGGAATCAGCTACGCCAACTGCGTCTCCCAACTGCAACCAACTCGTTGGACCGCTGCGAATCCCTTCCGTCCCTGGACTGGTTGAAGAACTGCCTAAGACTGTACAACAAGTCATTTGTGGACCATGCTTACCCCAAAACACACACACACAGAAAGACAAGTTTAACATGTTTGTTTGCAAATGGATCAAACTCATGCCTTTCACTGTGTCGATTACATTTGGGTATAGATCATGTTTCAAAAGAATGTCCTGTACTTTTGTTCAAGGTCCCATTCCTTTCTGCTTCTCACCTTGGCGTCGGAGCTTCCTCCTTCTTCCGATCCTTCGTGGGCAAATCCTGCGTCCAAGTTTTCCCCCAAAGCTGCCCACAGCTGTGGGAGGAAAACGTGTTTTTTTTTTCACTTTCTTTTTTTTTTTCGCAAAATAATGTTCTGAATCACTGTAGGGATCTGTCTTTTGATGTCTTTTGGTATAGTATAGGGGATGGTATAGGGGTAGTTCTGCAAAAAACATATGACTCTGACCCAGAAAAGTGTCAAAATTTCTTATGCTTTGAAGCTTGAAAATGTCTCGTCACTGGCCGGAAAAAAGTAGTCAAACGGTGGTCTAGCACGGCCAACGAGGCCGTCCGGGCATCCATCCTGATTGCTTCAAAAATGTGGGACTGAAGGATCCAAACTCCGGTGGGCAAGCCCTCAAGTGGCGAGAAGTCCCTTGCGGCTCAGCCTATAAACCATCCTATATAATCCTATACATTATATATACCTTAATTTAAACTTTAACTTCAAGAAAAACCCAGACGTGACAGGGCAAGAAGGCCTGACATGGCCTCAACGCGCCAGGCCTTACGCGCCACGCCACACCAGCAAGTTGTCAAGTTCAATGTCTTCAACACACGACAATGCTGCCGGCAGTGCATCCGGACGAATTCTATGAGAGCCCGACTTATATATCCGGTCTGTTGAAACGACTTAACTCTCTTAACATCTCTTAACTCCTCTGTAAAAGGATCAACTTCACCGTTTTCTTTTCGACCTTGAACTCCTCAACTTCTCACCTCACCCATCCTCACCACCGCACGTCACAAAACGCTCGTTCGCTCCTCCACCATGCGAACGCCAATCTTCCGGCCTTCGAAGGTCCGGTGGTTCCTTCGGTGCGGGGCTCGGGGGTGGAGCCCAGCAATGTGCTGGCCGTGGTTCGGGTGCCGCGCGTCTATCGACATGCAAAGACCAAACGAAATCAACACGAAATCAGCAAACATCAGCGACATGTTTCACTCACCCTTCGCACAATGTGGATGTGAGCATAGGGAGACGCCCCCACTTCGACCTCCCCTTTTGAAGGACAGGTTCATCAATGAGTTCGACCCAAATTAATGATTCTGCACGATTCCACAGTTCGACCCGAAATTCAGGGAGTTCGTGTGTCACCTCTTCTTCCATGATTTTATCCTCCTCTTTCCCTTTGACCTCTCCCTTTAAAACCGCCCAAAAAACCCACCGTCGTCCGAGATGAAACACTGCCGCCCTTCGTCCGCCAAGCGTCATCTCGAGGATGGCATCGTTGGCGTCGCGCTTCTCCTCGTACTCCACGAAGGCCACGGTCTTGCCCTCCGGAACCTGCCGGTGACGTCGGTGACGTTTGAGAGGAGACGAGAAAGACATACGGATCGGATACCTACCAGGCGGATCAAACATGCGTTTTGTGGAACCAGGTGGTGGGATTGCAATGGGAAAGTGGATCAGAACCATGGTTTTGTGATGCGCAACCTTTGGAGGGGCAATGCATGGCAATGCTTTGCGCAGGTGTTGCAGTGTTCACATGTAGGGCCTAATGGCACTCAATGACATTCATTCCATGACTGGATCTGAAGAGCACAAGACCCAGTAAACAGCCTGGTTGAGATCTTGAAAAATGCATTCCTAGCTGTTTCAATAATGACTGTAGAAGGCCGAATCCCCTTGTTGTAATATGTTGTAATAAAAAAAAGAAAAACAACACACCCATGACACAACGTTTGGTTCATTTTGGAGCTCAATTTTTAGGGAATCCCCGCACTCTTCTCTTTCTTGACCCGCTCCCAGAATTCTGGACCCTTCCCATCCTTGGATCCTTTAGCCTCCGCTCGCTGAACGATGCCACAGGTTTTCTCCTCTCTCCTCCACCCAGATCCGCGCGCTTCTGCTCCACGATGCGGAGCGCCTCGATGCGGATGATGCGGCCAAAGTCGCCAAAGGCCTCTTGCAGCGCGGTCTTCTTGGTCCGTTCGGTCACCCCGGTGACCGCCACCGTGCTCCTCGGGGACGCGAGCAGCGAGAGAGGTGGGCACGCCGTGCTCCGGCACATTAGGGGCGGTGCCAAGGGAGGGAGACGCCTTCTGCCTGAGATGTGTGAGATGAGGACTGATGAGGTGGGCACGTCTGAAGTGCAGGATGTCAGTAAGGTTGCTCAGCCATGATATGACCAGTTAGAGTGCTGTAGAAGAAAAAAGGGTTCAAACGATGATATATAGTTATTTCAGGTTCGGTTCGATTCTGTTTTCCCACATGATCAGTTAGCAAGTCACTGCATGTTCTATAAAAAAACAAACCTTGCGCCATGCAAAACCTAAACGGCTTCACCCATACGTCCATGCCACTGCCCTCCCGCCGAACCCAAACCGGTCGGAGCGCTTTCCGCCGAGCGTCTCCGGCTTCCAAGGACGCCATCCTTTGCCACTGCCCTCCGCCGGGAAGTGACGACCGAGACCGAGACAGTCGATCCGGAACCAAAACGGAGACAGTCAATTGTTCCGAGCTGAGTTTGGTAGTTACAAGACTGAGTTTCCGTCTGAAACAAGTGTGAAGTCTTTTGAAAAGAACTTGCATGGCATGGGTTGTGATTGTGATGTTTGGTCTAATGAAACCGGGATCAACCAAAATGCTCGTCTTTTTGTACGGCCACAGGGCAGAATGTCAACAATCGCACTTCTCATTTCTGCAGCCAACACTGCTTCCACTTCCAGTGTTGACGGGTGCAACTGCGTCTGCAACAAATCGACGGACAAATGAACGATGTTGTCATTGTCGATCAGGCTCAAACCCAAGCACTCCATCCATAATGCTATGCAGAATCTTCTCCTACATTGACCCCAACCTTCAACCACCCCAACAGATGTAAACATGCCAGTCCCAAAAACAGGTCGTGTTTGGGAAAGACCGAGGTCACCCATGGGTGTGACGTCCCCAAACAGATGGTCTCTGTGGCCAGCCCCTGTGTTTCGCAGACACGTACGTCCCCACACCCCCACCCACACACACTGAAGCCATGTTCAAAGGATGTCTCCCTCAGCTGAAAGCTGGAAAAGGGAGGTTAAGCGGTGAACCTTTTTTGGCCACCTGTTCGTGTTTCACAGGGAAGCCAATCCCCCAAAACGATCCAAACGGTTACAGCTTAAGGTTAACTGTAGTGGCATGTACTGACTACTTTGGTCTACTTGCCTGTTGCATGCCCTTTTAACAGCCTCTTCTTGTTCCACTATGCTAAGAAAGGTCCATCTGTTCTCGCCCTTCACTGCTCCATCCTCCCCAATCCACCCACCCCAAACATCCAGCAAGCCGCCCCCCCCACTAAGCGTCGCGTCCACTGACGCTTTTGGTCCGCCGCGTGCGCCGACCGTCGCCAGTTCACCGCCGCCAGCTCGCCTGTGCGTGGCCTCGGTTCGTGACATCTCCGGCGCCTTTGTTCATCGACGCCATGCGCGACGCCATGGCCTGACGGCGGACGAGACCGGTGCGCCGGTCGACCGGTGCGCCGGACCGTTGGTTCGCAGAGAAGGCTGGATCATTCGGCTGGCAGAATCCAAAGAGTCATGATGATGCCTCAAATCAGCATGAGGCTTTGTTATAAGTTGTTAATATGATTGGATAATGATTGGATACCTCTCACCCATCCTATCATTCAAGGAACTACAAGACCTAGAGCA
>CAXAMN010008347.1:53144-86371 GCA_963970005.1 Durusdinium trenchii
GATAAGCCATCCATGCAGGACTCTGCCAACAGGCTTCCCTTCTCCCCAAACTTGCCTGTTGGCACCCTTCTGCACAGGCGCGCCTACTAAACCCCCAAAAACTTGAGTGACTGTGCAGCCTACGCAACCGCAACTACGGGAACTGACAACTAAGTACGGTCGAATTCAAAGCGAACTTGGTCGCTGCATGAACTTATACCACGGGGCCAGCACGTCCGCCAAGGTGACACGCACCCGATTTGCCTCAGGGAACTTGGCCCTCATGACCAAGGGCCATGGCTTCGCTTCTGGGTGGTTCAAACGACTTAGCAAGTCAGCCTCTTCATTCCGCTCGCCTGCCACATGGGACAGCTCCAAGGCCACTTGTAGCTCCAAAGCCGCAAAAGCCAAGGCCATCAGCGCAAAGCACAGCGGCGGCGCAGTGGACATTCCCTTACTGCAAGCCGCGACCACTGGCATGTTGTCGCCATATTGTCGCAAGCGCACACAATGCAACTGAGCGTTCCCATCAACCTTTGCGCGAGCCAGAACCAGAGCCAGCTGCGCTAAAAGCTCCAGAGCACATATAGCTGCTTGCATCTTTTCCGGCCACAGCCAAAGATCGGGTAATTGGCCCTGCTCAATTTCCAGGTGGAACCAAAACAGTTTGTTTGACTCCAAGGCGCGAAACCAACCTCCTATGCCTGAGAGAGCAGACCCGGCCCAGGCATCCGCCGCAGCGTCCTCAGCCACCCTCTCACCGGCCCAAGAGAAACTGACAAGGTACAGCACCAAACTTTAAACCATGGAGCAGCTGCTCCTGTTACCAGCAAGCTGTCCAAACTGACAAGGTACACATTAATGCTAGGTGGGAGAGAGGGTTGGTGTTCCTGCCTACCCCGACCAACCGCGAACACCGGTACAGGCCTGAGGGTAAGCAGCAAGCTGTCGCACTTCACAACAGTGTAGAGCATTTATTATACTGTACATACAGGTAACGGTACAAGCATATAGAAACTCACCAAAGACTTTTGGGTACATGACCATCATGTGCATGCAGGCCTTGATTTTCGTTGGTACTCACCCAGTGCCTGAATTGTTCTTCACCCAGAGCTTCACCCCGTGCTTTGCGCACAGCTGGCGGGTCCAGGTGGCTCCGTTCCGAGTTCCGGTGGTTCCACGGGCCGCAGAGATCTTTCTCACTCCGGTTCATCGGTTCATCGGTGGGACGGGACACCGTTCGGTGACCAGGGTACATCTCGGGAACATCGGCAAAGCCAATCAAAGCCATATAGGTTTAAGGTGAGAGTTCTCTCATGGGTTTCTTGCAGGTTGTTTTCCTGCAAACCCAATTCTTTGACATGCAGGTGGTCCACTGAAGTTTCTGGGTCACATCGCTGTGGCTGCACCACGCACCACACCCCAGTCGAAGGGATTCACACTCTCTGAAATGATGGTGGTTACGTGTGGATGGCAAGGCCCCGAGTTCGTTTCAGATTTCCTCTACTGTTCCTCTACTGTTCAAGGTGGTGAGCTTTAGAACTTGCATGATGCTTTCAGGGAGATAATTGTCATGAATTCATATGAATTCTTTCAAAGCCATTTGCTTGAAGAGCTAGCTGGAGAATTGCAAGGAACGACCACGTTCTCGCAGATTTGGCACAGAAGTTTTCTAGCTTCGAATGCTAGCATATGCTACGACGCTACGAGTAGCTGTTCACAAACAAGCAGTGGCCATGCATGTAGGAGCTTGCCCTTCAAATCATGGGAGACTCCACTAGCAAATGGCGACGTGCGATTTAGTCACAGTATCCAATGAAAAGCATGAGGGGCCAAAGTTTGGGGCCTTGGCCATTCCCTCGTCGTGATCACATCACACTCTGTTCGACTACAAGCAGGTGGACACATGTTTGCATGTTGATCCATATCCCCACAAACTGTTGTTTTCCGATTCCCTCGAATGGTGGGAATGTTGGTGGACTTGGGGGGATGGCTCGTGTTCAACCGGCATGATGGCCTGCACTGATCTCTCGCTGTTGCTGCACAGCAACACATGCTGCGGCTACACTCTGGCTGGTTCAAATGATATACTGGCACAATACCAACGTTGAGCAATTGAACATGAAATTCCACAAGGTCCCCCCATGGCAAATTCCGTTTGAGAAGCGGATGCCATTTATTTATGAGCGGGTGGCGGTATACAGATAATTCACTTCAGTAACGGTGGTCAGCGAGCTGAGTGCAACATGCATGTGACCCGCGCACTCTGAAGCTCCGTGAAATGCAATGAAGTCTTGGCATGTCTTGGTGCTAGCGCACATGTGTGTTGGGTACATCCTGCTCATGGACCATGAGGATGAAAATGGTTGAAGGTCACCTGATTACCAAAGAAACTGATGAGCTTTTACTGGCTGTGTCGATTGAGGATTAACTCCATTGAGGATTGACTCCAGTGCCCAGGTTACAATAAGCTGTGCTTGCTTCCAGCAACGGTGTTGAGGTTTGAAAGATCTTGAAAGTCAATGCGAACAAGAATTTCACCCGACTGTGTCTGTGTGGGTGGGCAGCACTTTTGCCGAGTCAAGTGATTCCAAACTTGCTGAGATTGAGCCAACAAATCTGTGCTCCTTCCATCATCTATATCTATCTATCTGATCTATTAATCTATCTATCTTTATCCATCCGTCTGTACGTCTATCCATCGCTCCCTCCCTCCGTCGCATCCCTCCGACCAAACCAACACCTCGACGACCGACGAAACCGAAAGGGGTGGGGTCGACCTGATTAGTTGCTAACGAACAGCGGATCAGCATGTGGTTTCTATGCGAACGAAGAACCGACCACGTGCTGCACAACGTATGCCATGCCCTAAACCAAACAACGTAATTATGCTAACGAACAACCGCCAGTCTAGAGCTCTCAGTCTCAGTTTCACCAAAGACTGTGCTGAACTTTGGGGAAAAGGAGTTTGTGAAAACAATATGATTCCATTCCATCGATGTACCTGTTCTCTCTGCATGGGTGCCTGTTCTCTTTGCCCCTTCCGCGCGGTTCCGCACTTCTTCCACTCCTGGCGCTTTTCCGTGCTCGAGACTCGGTCGAAGTGATGGGCGCGCCTGTCAGGGGCGGAAAACCCTTGATTCAACCTACAGGTACCTGGACCTTCACCTCCCTCTACCTGGATAGAGATCAAAGCCATTACCCACACAGCCTGTGTGCTTCTGCACACCTGAGCACCTCTTCCAAACCAGTCGTTTCGCCTCTTCCAAAGCAGTCGTTTAGCAGGTCCCAGGATCCAAAGGACCTTCAAACTGAGGTTTTCCAGGTCCGAGCTTTCAGGGACACGGAAGGTTGTGAAAGCCTCGAACGGAACCCACTGAGCGGATGAGTGCGAGTCCGAAGCTGATCATCCACGACCCAGGACCTCAAGTCCTCCCTGAATTCGTCGCTGGTTACTTGGCATGGCATGGCCCCTTCGATGTTAATGATATGAGGGAGTGTAAGTCCAATACCCTGGACATCGTGCAAGCAGAAACCATGCAACATCACCAAGCATAGTTCCACCAACGATGAGGGTCATGGTGGCTGAACTCCAGCTGATGCATAGCGTTGCGTCGTCTCCTCAGGTGGCTGAACTCCGCTTCAGATGATCCCAGCACTAGCAAGGGGCTGGAGAACTCTCTGTAGCTCCTTGGGGAATATGGATACCCCCGGCTCCGAATCGCTCCCTCCTGAGCAAGAGCTACAGTCAGCTACAGCTATAAAGGCACCCTTTTTTTCTCGTCTTGCTGACTCAGCAGCCATGCCACAGGCGGTTTCTGTTGCTCTGCATGCCATGACCATGATCCCACAGCCGTCGATCCGCAGGCTGCGTGTTCACACGGAGCATGACCGGAACTGGCGATCCGCGCGGGGGTGTCAGGCTGAAATTCCGGGCATCCCCAGGCGAGTGTGAGAGGTGCAAAGTGAGTGCATGGAGGCTTGGAATGCAAATCTTCGACATGGTTTGTGTTAGCAAATATTCGGATCTTTGACATCCAGGGCTGCCCCCCAAGTTGTATTGCTGTTGACATCCCCCCCAGTCGTGCGAATCCTCTGAAGGCATCTGTGGCACAGGCGCGCTCAAATGGGTCAACTCAAACGGGGTGATCCACCTCCAACAAGGTCAAGATCCATAGATGTCCTTTTTCTTGAAGCAATTGAGAGAGGTATTTCCAGCTGCCAGAGGCAACTTGACCAGGTGGCCATTCTAGCTGCCAGGTCGGTAACTTGACCGCAAGGCGGCCAATAAAAACCCATGTCACCGTGCTCGAAGGACACCTATGGTCAGGTTCACCCAAGATCTGTACAAATCGATGGATTGCTGCCTGTGTCGCACGGCAAGAACGCCATGGTGTGTGACACTCCAGGCATGATGATACGCCACAACGGGCAAATGCCTCAGCCCACTATTGAGTGCCGAGGTTTGGTGATGTTAGGTGTTCAGGCGTTCACCCACACAAAATATGTTGTGGGTGCACCTGTGCAAAGTCCCAGTGTCCCCCAAATCTCCTACCCCAGGCTCTGCCCTCATAGCAATAGCAAGTAGGAAACAAACATCAAAGAATATATAGCAGAGAACTCAAAACGACAGCATAGGCCAGGGGCGTGAAGAACCTGGACTTTCCTTGTTCGGACCGACCATCAAACCAACTGATGAAACGCAAACAGTCATAAACAGTCTCAAACAAAAAAAACAGCGCCCTTCACAGGAAAGGTCCCTTCACTCGAACGAAGACGCAAGAAACTTCATGCGCTTCCTCACTGCTGCTCGAGGCATGCTGCCACCCCAGGGATGGTCTGAATCAGGACCTGCCGTGATGGCAGTCTACTGCCATCCAAAGAACTCAATATACAATAACTAGATGACTTGTATAACAAATCCAGACAACTCAGGCAAATCTAAGACTCAATATGACCAATCGATTTCCGGACCCTTTTGGAGTTTCTGAACCGACCCACGACCCACTTCTGTTTGGTGTGTTCAACGCTCGGCACCTGAGCGTCCACCTTGGGGTGCTTCAGCAGGGTCCGGACCACATAGGAGCCGAAGTCTGCTTTGGCCAGTTCCGAGATCTCAGAAAACACGGCGCGTTTCGCGTGTGTCACACCACACCGCTGGGCGCGTGCGGGAAGATCCAAAGGCCTTTTTGGTATGTTTTTGTGGTGGTGCTGGCCCTGGATCTGCTGCTTTTCCTTCTATTGGGGAGATGCGGAATTTCGTGTTGGGCGCGTCGTGTCGGTCATGTCGTGTCGGTTTTTCGGACCGGACGCGACTCGCGTGTTCCACCGGGAGCTGGTCCAATCGAGTCCTTCTCGTCGACTCGCGTCGCGTTTTGGGTCCGTCGTCGGGTCCCCACTGGGTCGCCCCACGATGCCCGGTTGGAGGAGAGCTTGCACCAGCCGATCTTGGTCCTGACGCGGGGGCGCCTGGTGGTGGGGGGCTGAGGACGAAGTCGGACCTCTTCAGCTGGACGAAGTCGGTGAGGTGCTGCTCAGGTGGCTCGTTCTGTGAATCGGCGAGTCCACCGGAGTGAATTCTGTGCGAAAGCACGGTCTGATGTGCAAAATCACTGGCACAGTCGGCTATGGGATCACTTCTATATAGATGGTCTATGGGATCTGCCTTTGATAGATCCAACGAATTAGAGTAAGAATAGGCTACTACTGTTGTTCAGTATGTTCCGAATTATTGAGTTGTGAATTCAACAGAAGATATGTTGCAAGAATCGCAAGAATTGGTATTGTTTACTTATAATATGTTGCAAATTATCTTCTTTGAAGTACCATCACCTCTTGAGCAGACAGGACCATCAACTCTGAAGCACCAAGTGGTCAGGAGCTTTGTATAATTAGCAAGGCCTCCGTTCGATGAGTTCTTGGGGATGCTTCTCTTCGAACGGAACATCTAACATCTTCTAAAAGGATTGGATGCTTTCACCTCTATCGCATGTTTTGAGGCCTGTCAATTGCTTGCAGCCCATCCAAGCAAGACCAACTCACCACCCCCAGCTCACCAAACTCATCTAACACGCACATCAACAAGTGAAACTGAACATCAAAATAACCAACTCACCAACTCAACTACATCCCAGACCTGCAAATCAACTCCTCCTTTTCGACTCACTCCCCCGTCCTCGGAGGAGCAGTTCCTTACGGAACCGTCGGACGCGGTCTGACCTGCTGGAGGTGACCTGAAAAAACCTCTGCCTAAGAACGAATCGTCCACAAGTAATTCATTGACAATGTGTTTGGTTCATATCAATGAATTACTTAGTTAATACGCTTAAGATGAATAAACAAAAATGGAAGCACCCGGAGATGAAGAGGTGGCTTGAATTCAAACGGGGGGTTATGAATCAAGAGTGTCCCAAACTGAACAATGTTTTTCAGGAACCTGATATCAAGTGGTACAACTTCTTCCTCATCCAGATCAACCCATGCGTCAAGAGCGCCCAAAACATCCCAAAACCGGCGCTGTCTCTGACCCAAGAGTCTTGAGGGCTGCCTCGACCACGTAACTGGAGGAGCGGTGAGAGGCATTGCTTAGCACATCGCGCAGCAGGACCTGCGCAATCATCTCCTTGTGCCTTGGGGAAGAACACGAGGTCGACATGATTCAAGCCGATCTCTTGCTGTTCTTCCTTAATGTCTGTGCATGTATACTAATTGGCTTTGCTTTGCTTACTGCTTTGTATAAAGTGAACCACTCCAACTCCTCGGTCCAAACCTCCTCCGGCCCCGAACGAACCCCCCAGAACCCATCCGAGTGGCGCGTCGTCGCCGTGCTCCAGGATCGACTGGACCACGTGATGTCCAAAGTTGTGACGACACAAGTCGATGGCCTCACCGGAGCGACCGAACCGCCGACCGACCCGCCGACCGGCGCGGCGGCCGAACGCCGAACACCACGGCACCGGTTTGGTCGATGGTCCCCGGTTTCGCCCGGGTGAGACCGGGTGGAAATGTTCATGACTGCATTGGGGCGATGGGTGGGCAAAGTCAAATGGTATGTTAACATGTGTGTGGTGTGTTTTACTCATTTCAGGATTTTTAAGAAAGAAACTTGTGTTCATTTGTGTTCAATGTTTGGCTCCACTACGACCATTAGCCGAGCACATTGTTGTGGCGTGGTACTTGTGCCAGTTGTCAAACGTGGGTGGTTTTTTGTGAACCTGACCAGCCTTTGACACCAAAAAAAGAGGTTGCCCAATGGTCCATGATGACTGGATCAACTAAATGGCAGCTGAACAAATGCTTCAGTCTGCAAGGATGGCAGCTGCTCTGTCTTATACATCTGAAAGAACCGCAACACCATCTCACACCCAATTTTGTTGAACACACTTTAATAAGCAGGTCCAGAGGTTTTACATGGTTTTTCTTAATTGCTCTTCAATCCCCAATCCACAAAATGTTGGCTAACTCGTTTTGGTTGGATATTTATACCTATAAAGCAAGGCAACACTAAACATCAAGTATATACAGTACATACAGATTAACGTCTGATGTGGTTTCCTGGTTCTCCTCGTGAGCATAGCTTGCAACGTGACCGTGATCCCTTTCCATCACCTCCTTTCCTTCTTCGGCTCCTCATGCTCCTCTCCCCCCATCAGTGCCAAACAAGCCCGCCAACCCACCCCTCTGAAGCCTCGTCGGGATCTTCCAGGAGCTTCTGGATGAGCTTCCGGGTGCTCTCCTCGACGCTCAGACCAGAACCGAAACCGATCGAGCAGCCGTTGGTTGGATGACTCGGTCGGCATGGTCGAAGCGGGGTTCTGGTTCGGCAGAATTGGAAGGAAAGAGAGCTGCCGGGTCTGGTTCGGCAGAGGGTAAGTTTGTTGCTGCCGGGTTGGAAAAAAGAAGCTGGCCAAAAGATTGGATAGAGGGTTTGGGTATGTTGATGGACATCCTATTATCCTATGATACCATGGCACTTCACTTGGGCATTTGAATACACTTGATGGATTGGAGGAGGAGGAGGAGGAGGAGGAGGCGCTTTAACATAATACTTTATGGCTAAGATTGGAAATTGCCATCTACTACTCTGAACAGCAAAACGAACGTCTCCCCAAAATAGATTGATCCTGATGCAAGTAGGCGACCCTATTTGAGGCCTAATTATCATGGCCTATGAAGGTCCTTTCTCAGCTCTTCGATCTCTCCCTTCTGAGCTCTGCTCCTCCCGGGAGCAATGCTCCACCAGTCGGCACACGATGCGGCATCCAAAACGATGTCGGGCCTTGACCACGTGGGGCGAACGGCGAACGAAGTCTGACATGAATATACCTTGTTCGGTGGCCGTTGGCCTTTGGCCACCAAACCTCACGTTTAAAAGGAACAGCACAACTTGCAACATACTTGCAGTGTCTGATAGTCATCTTTCCCACAACATCCCACGACATATTGCATGTATGGTATTTGAGAATCAAGTCCCTGGGACTTTCGAGTGCTTGTACTGTCAGCCTATGACCTGCAGGAACTTGAGCGATGACTTTGCAAAATGTTGTTGCTTGTAACTTGACATGGACGGCCGAGAATGCCAGGCCAAAACAACAAGATAGGCACCATCCAACTTGAGGGAGTGCCAGGCCATGCGCTTGGCTAAGGGGTGAACATGCTCTTGATGAACACTCACACCCACACACCCACATACTGGCACCTGGACAGGCCGAACGATGAGGTGCCAGGTATTACGTTTCGAACTTGCCCTTGTGGGAGCCATCTAGGTTGAACTACCAGGTTTGGGCTCAAGCAGTGCGACCCAAAATGAAACTGGTTTTCCCAGAAACATGTTGGTGGGTTGCAATCGTCTTGCTTTGCTTCAATCCCTCAACTGGTCTAGTCTAGTTCTTGAAACCGCTCAGTGTTCGAACATATTCGATATCTTTAGCATCTCCAAGCTCTAGCAAGCAATGATGTCTTTCCGTCTGTCATTGCTGCATCATTGTCAGCTCCAGCTTCAACGATCAATTTCACGACTTCCAAATCGCCATTCGGAAGGTCGCAGTGCTCCAAGCTGTAATCTGTCAACATTGACAGGGTGACGCACCACAAACCATACCGTGGCGGCTTGTTCGCTCTGTGACAAGCCAGTTTGCACAGCTTCGCATCCAGCCCACGCCACCTGCCGACAAGAATGGCGCCAGCACATGTGTTGCTGGGCGCGAGCTCTGTGTGGTACATGGCACTGCTCGGCAAAATCTGCTTTCTCGAACTGGGCCCACGTTGAAGTGTTGACAGCGAACTGCACGGCCAGGCAAGAAATACGCTACAAACACACGCTGGTCACCTCACAGCTTGGCCTGGCAGCTCTAGTGCAGCTTGGGCCTTACACAAGCCCATGTCTTTGACCCAGCCATCAGGACAATCTGCTCCAAAGTCCTGTATCAAACAAGCGTGTTGAGGCTTTCTTCACGAGTTGAGCCCCAGTCCATTGCGCAAGATGTTCGTTGACATGGCCATTCAAGCCTCCACCCCAGAAAATGCCACAAGCGGCGCATGACAAACAACCCTTTGCTGCACGTTTGCCCGCACGTTCGCTGCAAGAGCTGCTTGTCTCTTACCTTGTTGGCCATAAGCGATGCATTTCAAACTCTTGCCATTCAAACCACTTGCATTACATGTGACCAATGCCTAATGACTTGAGAGTTGGTCAGGAAGCAACTCTCCAGCGGGCTCTCATTGTCGCATTACTTGTAAGCCAAGAAGCGGTCAGCTGCTCCACATCATACCTGTCGCGGGTAGAGGAACTCAACAGACAAAGCTGTTTCACCAGTCAACTGGCTTGGCAGGGTTGCCCGCACCTTCTCGCAATCGCATTGACAAAAGCTGGTCAGTTGCACTGCATCACGCACACAAGCAAGAAGTGAGTCTGACCCTCCCCTGGTGATCTCATTGGCTGCTGGCAAAAAAGGCATTATTTTCACTCTGGAAGCTGCACTTCTATCACTGCCGTGGCCCCGTCAGGAATAAACGGTTTCTGATTTTAAAGCCATCAACTCGCCAACAGCAAATCTCGCTTTTGACGCCACAGCACATGGCCAACGAGCCTGGCATCACTTTCGCTGCCACGAAGCTTGTCTTTCCGGCCCTTTGCGGTAACATGCCCTTGATGCAGTTGCTGCCGCATAGTTGCTGAGTCGCTCACAACCAAGTGTTCACACGCCTCTATCGAACACACCATGGTCTGCCCACTGCCTGAACTAGAACAAGCCTTCAGCTTCTAGCTCAACCGTTCATTCTCCGAGGCTGCAAGACCTGTGTGAGCGCTGTCTTCTCCTGTGACCTGCACCATCAACTTACACACTGCCAGGTCGCTGCTCGCGTCAAACTCTGTCCTCTAGAACATGGACTGTGATCGAGCCTCCTGGAACCCAGCGATCAACCCAACAAGCACGTCAGATAATTGCAGCGTTTGTGTTGGTGTTATCAAAGAATCACCCTGCAGTTGGTGCAGCCTGATCACCGACGATGTCCCAAGGCATCACTTTTTCAGCAAACACGCCACGAAGCTTCACAAGACAAAGCACCAACAAAGCACCATGGGTCCTCAACTTCAATGGTCCGCATGCTGACAAGACAATGGGGCCTGGATGTTCCCCACGAGTCAGTGTCCTTCCTCTCAAAGTCAAAACGGATGTCCAGCGTTCTGGGATGGGTTTCTTCAGTTTGATCGACTGTTCATTCCTCACTATGTGTCCTACTCATTGGACACTAGAGACTGTAGTGTTTTATCTCTATCTTGTTGTGAAACATGCATCTCGTGAGCAAGGTTCGCTGCAATACATCATGTGCAAACATGTGCTAGCTGGGCTAAATATAGGAATGCAAACCCAAGTTTCCTTCCGCCATACTGACCCTTTGGGTGCACTATGTACTCGGCAGGTACTTGTTGAAATCACATGTACTTGAGTGGTTCCAAAACCTACATGCCCTCTTTGCAGAGTGACGGCGCACAAACACATCTCAAATTTGACCTCCCAAATATTGGTGAGTCGTCTAATTTTTCCTGGCTGGCATCGTGTTTCCCAAGTTATCTGTCCTTTCATTCTGCATTGTCCGATCTTTTCCTAGATTTGGTGTTCCCCTAGATTTGGTTTTCCTTAGGCCTGTGTAGATTCTTCTAGATTTTCCTAGATTCGCCCAAGAGAACACAAGATGCAAACAAGTCCATAGGGAGATGAATGGCCAAAAAGGCCATCAAGTGAAGGGCTACATCCGAGTTAGGGATGTCACATAGAATTCCCAAACGCTCCATGTATGGCATATATTTACATACATTGACCCCAGGTCAACCACCCCAACGTCGGTGAATATGCCAGTCCCATGGAGTGTCTGGGATTCTTTTCGCGAAGCACTTCATGTGGCCGCCCGGAGGCCCGGAGGTGCGGACATGCGCCACCCGGATTCTCGGCAAAAGCGGGTGAGGTTTCCTGAGGTGAAACGCGCCGGCTTTGTGAATCACCAGACGTTGCAGAGGCCAAACTCATCTCAGAACCCTATTCACTTTCCCAGCTTTGTGGATGTTCCACCCCAAAACCATCCATTGTCCACGCATGGCATATTTACCTCCATTGGTGTGGCTTCAGGGTGAATGTAGATAGATAGATACATAGATAAATAAAATATGTATGTATGGGCGCGCGAGTGCTTTTCAGGCCCCCTGTAGATGATAAGATATAGTAGCACATAACGCGCCCATATATATATATATGTGTGTGTAAACTGTAAACTGATACAAAAGCATGGCACACAGACTGCATAGAACTTTTAATACGCCCAAGTTCTCGACACTCTACTCTCTACAAGTGCAAAGCTGCATTGATATTCTTCATAGATTGAATGATGCGCAGACAGCCGCCCATATCTTCGTGGCGGTGAACATCTTCTAAGCTCTTGAGGTGTGTCAATACGGTTTTCAGTTCTAATTTGCGCCGCTTGCTACGATCAGATGACAATGAAGATGAGCTAGAAGACGAAGATGATGAAGATGCCGCATTGGCCTTACCCTCCTTGGGCTCTGCCTTGTTGTCGTTACCCTTCTCTGACTGTGTCTCAATGATCTTGTCCTCTTCAGTCTGATCTCACTGACTTTGTCTTCCTCTTTACCCTTCTCAGGCTGTGTCTCAATGACCTCGTTCTCTTTTGTTTGCGTCTCATTGAAGTTGTCATCCTTTGGCTGCGTCTCATTGACGCCATCTCCTCAACGATGTTGTCATCCTTTGGCTGTGATTCAACGGCTTCTGAGCAGGAAGGATTGATCTGTTAGCAGATGAATTGCGTGAATTGCAATGACATTGCGTAGATGTATGCAGCAGATACAGTTGGATCAAATGATTCAACATAAAAATTCTTCCCAAGAGGGCCGAAAAGTCCACGAGCCCATATATATATATACCATACAAGTGTCAGGGGCATGTCCAACAGATGACTGGACCCTCCTGGCGCCTACAAAACAGATCATAACAGTATAGTGACTCGATCACATCGCCTTCTGGATCCCTAAGGAATGCGATACACATCATCTGCAATTGACCTTTGATGCTTTGCCGTTGCTGTTGATTCGGCTCCCATGAAGCCCCGTGACAGTTCCGGCTCAGTGTCCCGGCAAATCGGGGCACCGTTGCCAACAGTTCGTCGGCAATGAACGCTGAGGTCGGCGAGCTCAACTGTTCAATCACCTGCCAAAGATGCCAAAGGGCTGCGCACAGGTCGAACATGTCAGGTTTGGACACCACATAGACCGGTTTTGAAAGGATGCAATGGACGACATTGCTGCTGGCGATCGTATCAAAGGTTTCCTGGGGTGGAAACACCGTTGAACATCCACGGGACAATTGCGTGTTCCACCGCAAATGGGTATAGGTTGGGTCTATCCTATTACCAGTAACAGTGGATGATGATGGTTATTAAAGGACTTGTTGCTGTTTACTGACTAGACTGTTTCGGGTAATAGGACAGACCCAAGGTATAGGCTATAGGAATCTGCCCAACAGTTGTTGACTCTTGGTGGGGTTCTCTCTTAGGACCTAAGTGCTTGGTGGCCATGGTTGTTTTGTATTGTTTTGTAATGTTTGAGATTGTTTGAAGGGTGGGGAAGGAGAACATTTGCCATCCGCAACGACAACCATGTTTGCTGATGGCCGATGAATCAGTTTCGTGTCTACGCTGGTAAGTTCTTTTGCGGCACATGCCCACAGTTTTTGTGAGCACCTGCTTTGCAATCTGATGGAGCGAACTGTCCAAACAAACCTACTCTCACATTGTGAGTTGAAGATGTGTCCCCGAAGAATAACCAACGCCAATCTACCCGGCACCAACCAAAACTGGTCACAGGTTAGTCTGCCAGCTGCATCAGCGACCGAAGTGAGTGATTTGTGATTACAGTAGTAGAAACACAGGAAAAATACATTCGGACAACTAAAGCCTGCCTCCTGGGATGTTGCTTTAGCTGCAACAAGGGCACCCAAGGCGTGTCAAGAACATCTTGTGCTTAAGGCTGGGGGCTTTGATGCTCGGCTTCTGGCGTGCTGCTTGGATCAAACTTCCCGGCTACAGCCCGACAACAACAACCATTTGGAAACACATATAAGTAAGGTAGCATGCTTTCCTCAAACGAGTTGTGATTGAATTCGCCAGTGCTGAGCTAGAACATGCTGTTTGTCACGGACTGCTCCATGATACAAAACACTTCAGCATAATCTCAACTGCCAGCTGAACAGTGGCCCCTGACAAGCTTGTCTCGGGAGATAGATCTCGGCAGTAGGTTGCCCAACTTTGCAACGCTAAGCCACAACATATTGCAACTGGTACTGGCCGGCAAGCGCCTCAAGGTACAACAAATGCATCTTTTGCCAGCATCGCAGGTAAGTGACAAATACTAGAACAGCCTAGTAAGGTTATAACAAGGTCCCATCGCTGATTGATCGTGATTTGCCCAGAAGCGACTAACACCATGAGAGATACCATGAGGACCTACCAGATAGCGGCTTTGAACATGAAGGTGCCCTTACTTACTCACTCATTGGATCATGGCTGCTCATGCAACTCTCGGCTTCGCACCGTAAGGTATACGGCGTCACCGTGCGATAAATGGCAGATAATAACAGAGCCCTCATTCCACGTCCTCATTCCGTACCCAAACAGAGTCATTTCTTGCAGCCTACTAGTATGTTGGAGTGAAGCACACCAATGCCCAGCAAAAAGACTGAGGCAGTGAAGCAAATGTGGCTCCGAAACCTGACGGAACCGGTGATCTTTGATGATCTTTGTGTCTAAATGTGTCTCAAACCGAGAGCACTGTTTTATGTGGGTTGCCACGCAATATTCAACCATCGGCATGGGCTGCCTGTTAGAACAACAGAACCAGCAATGAGCCAAGCAAACATCCGGAGCCAAGCAATGGCGTTTCACCAGCCATTGTTGCCTGTCTTTGATGATGTCCATGGCTTGGGGAAAAACAGCTTGCCAATGATGTTGTCATCGTGCTGTTCTCGCTCTTGTTATTGTTCTTCTTTTTGTTGCTCAAGACTCAAGTTGTTCTTGTTCTTGGTGTTTGCTCTTCTTCTACGCCCACTACCACAAGCACCGACCACAACACACCAGCACAAAAGAAAAACAAACTATCCCACAACCAATAGAAAAGTTTCAACACATTCCCCAATTCAAACCATCACCGTATATTTCACCCCATCCTTAAAACAAAAAACCTCACTCTCAGCTCCATCCTCTGCCCTCCTCCCAGCCCCTGACCACGTAACGTCCCGGCGCGTGTGGCGCGAGGCGAACGACGTGGCCGCGGCCGGCCGCTCCTTCTGCAGCACGTAGTTCGCGTGCGGCGACTCCGCCGCCTCGCGCACGTGGCCATGGAGCTCTTGAGCAATCGCCTGGTGGAGGACACCGATGGAAACGGAAGAGGTGCAGAGTTTGGGGGTCATAGCACATGGTTCGGTTCACCTGGCATGTTATAGTATGTTTTTGTGAATGAAGTCATGTTCGAGAATGTTCGACTCCAACCTTTGTGCAAAGGCTCGCTCTAGTAACAAAGGACGTGTCAATGTTGTGGCTTTGTAATGTTAAATTCAAAAGGAAAACAGCAAAGGAACTGAAAATCACAATATATTGAATGTCACATCTTTTTTTTTTTTGCTCGTCTTTTGGTGCTCTGCGTTTGGCTTCTCATGCGAACATTTCTCGCAGGTCTCGACTCCGCTGGAAAACACACCTTTGGCGTAAGCGGGTCGTCAACTGAATCTTCTCGTCGATGATCTTGGCCCTCGCGTGGCATCGACTGCATTCCACGTTGCGACCCTGTCTCTGCATGGTGTGCGAGACGTGCCCTTCCCACAAGCTGCTCTCCAGCGGTCCCGTGTAGCATGGCTCACTGACGAACTTGGTAAAGGCCTCTTCGTTCGTCCTTGCCAAGATGTAGCTTTTGCAAGCCAAGCACCGAAGGTATGCACGATCCAACTTCAGGTGGTGCACGCCATGCTGTTGACGAGTTTGGGAGGCCACCAGAGCGTGAATCATCTCCATCCTGGTCTGCTTGGGCTGAGAGAGCTTGGGTGCTTTTTCGCAAGGCTTCTCCCCCGCTTCTTTAAGCTCAACCAAGAGACTCTTGCTGTGGTATCGAAGCTTGCAGTGACCACAGCGAATGCCACTTCGAAAGGGCTCCCATGCATGTCCGTTGGGAGAGTCTTTGGCAAGTAGATCAGCAAGGATTTCCTTCTTCTGCTGGATGAGTGGGACTTTATCCTGCGTGACGGCTTCCTTGCGATGCAAATAGTGGTCCTTGTTCTGGAGCAAAATGCTCATCCTTTCCCCGGCCTGCAACAAGATGTCATGAGCATCGTTGTCAACATGGGCCTGCATGTCAAGAATCTCAGTGGGTTCGAACAATTTGCCGGTGCGAAGGGCCAACTGTTGCGTGTCTCTCTGGGTGATCCTCCGGAGTTCATTCTGAGAAAGCTCCTGCTTGGAGAAAAGGAGAGGCCACACATGGTCAAAGTCCTCGAACTCCAGCCCCGGAAAGAGATCCGGAAAGGTCTCAAAGGCCACATGAGGTTTCCAGGCCTGCCACACCTTCACATCATACAGGGCCACAGGAGTCTTCTCAGTGACATGAAGTGCCAACTGCTTCAATGCGTAGAAGAAAGCCCTCCTGCGCGTCGCAGGAGCAGGGCAGATGCCTGTAATGGACCCAATCTGCTGCTTGGTCTTGGTGTGATGGACACAGACAGCAAAGGCAAAACGTCGATGCCTCTTGTCCCCGCAAGTGGGTGCCACAGCAATGGAGCAGATGTGACTTTTGTCAGCCCTCAAGAGGCCAAGATCTCCCCACAAGCCTGTGCCTTCGATGGTGGCCAGACCTTCTTCTGGCTCATAAAAGATCTTCTGAACAAAGCCCCGCTGCCAAAGCTCGGGATCAGTGCCCGCTTGCAACCGATTGACCCATTCAGAGGATAACTCTTTGACCCTGCCTTGCCAGAAGGAACACTCCCAGAGCATGTGAGTGAAGGTCAAGTCAACTCCACATAAGGGACAATGGCCAGAGACTCCATGTAGGGTGCCTTGATGAAAAGCCTGAAGTCCTGTTGCCAGGGAGTCACTTGTGGTCCGCTGGATGTGCAAACTGATCATCCAATCCAACTGCCTTTCCATGTCGTGGCAACCTTCATATCGGGTCAAGCGCAAAAGCCGTTGCCAGCGGAATTCCTGCTGGAGCTGAGAGTGGATGACCGGCCATGGATCCAAGAGGGAAAGCAAACAGTCCGGTATCCCGCCGTAGCCGGTGCGCTTCCATTTGTGGCCATTTGAGATGTCAAACTCCATGTCAAGCAAGTATGCCTGAAGGGCCTGAAGAGGGCCAGAAACCACCTGCCATTTGTACCTGGCTTGTTGGAGAGCTCCCAGTGCGGTGTTCCAGCTGGTCCAGAAGAGATGCTGCTTACTCTCATCAAAGCGGTGGAAGACCTTCCAGACTGTGTGCAGGTGTTGGAGGATGATGGAATCCCCGGGATCTGGCTGGCCATCATTCATATCATAGACCACATCGACTGACCCGGTCCGCTGTAGTTTGAGTCCTCGAGCAGCTAAGACCCGGAGTTGCTGGCGTCTTTGAGGGGCCAGTCCATTGGCTTGAGCTCCCCAAGACATCACCGGGTGAATGGCCCCTTTGTGCAGCCTGTAGCGAATGCCCGTGGTCAACCGAAGGCGATGAAGGATCCCAACTCGGCCTTTGCCCTTCAAGAAGCGCTTTTTGATCTGAGGGACCCGGCGCCTGCGACCGGCAGTGGAGTCAACGCCCAAGTCTCGCAGGACATCATAGTGCTCTGGATCACTGTCCGTCAGCAAGGCCTTTAAGGCCCTAGCAGCTTCTTTGGAGCTTGTGAGGAAGCCTGTCTTGTCCGTGTTCAACTTCAAACCAGCTTCCTCCATCTGGTACTTCATGGTGCGGAAAGCACTCAAAGCTTCTCGAGCTGCGAAGTCTGGGTCCCGGCTATGGATGTCAAAACTGACATCGTCCACCCACGTCTGGAGGTTGGCAGCCGGATGATTGGTGACCATGACCTTGAGGGGCTTGAAAAGGATGAGCTTCGAGATGGCTGGCGCCTGAGGGCATCCTTGAAGAATTCCCTTGTCATAGTGCTTGGCCTCTCCGTTGATCCCTTCAGCTTGGATGGTCCTTGGCCCTCGATAGACGTCCAGTGCAAACTTGAGGTGCAAGGGCGGATATGCCAATTCACGGGCGGGTTCGATGATGGCATCCAGGTCAACATGGTCATAGAAGCAAGTGAGGTCTGCTAAGCAAGTGACCGTGTGGATGCCTTGATGACGTGCAATCTCAGCGTACAGCATCCTCCCGATGGCAATGCTCAAACAGTCACGCCCGGGCCTAGCTTGGTCCCAAGGCAGTTGGTCATCCAAGGAAAGCTGCCACCTCTGCAGGTCCGCCTTTCTCGCACGGCACCAGACCCGATACAAACAGCTGGTGAGGGCAATTGGTCTCTCGACCTTCTCATTTTTGGGTATGAGAACGATGTTGGTCACCCTCAGTTGCAAAGCCAACTCGCCTTCGCGCTCCATGGAAGTGAGCAGACCAGCCAGTTTCTCCACCGCTGGATAAGGCAAATGCCGAAGGAAGTCGTAGGAAATGCCATCGGGTCCAGCCGCCTTGTTGGGCAGGTGGCGAAGTAGCTGTTGTAGTTGATGGGACTGAATGGGAGGTAACTGCTCCGCTTGATCAATGGCAGCGGCCTGTAGCAGATCCCATTGCCGAAGGGGACGAGGATCAGGGCGAGGGTGCCAAATGTCCTCCCATTGAGCTTGTCGTGCTTGTTGTCGTTCTGCCAGTGGCAAATGTTTGAAGGGCCTTTGCCATGGAACATCTTTCTGCCTGAGACTCCGGAAAAGGCCCCTGAGGCCCTTCTGATGAGCCTTCTCCAACCAGAGCTTGTATTCCTCGCTGGAGGTGTGGAAGATGGCCTTGTGGGCGAGCTGCTCCTCTTCAGCTATGATGCGCCGAATCTCCAGAGGCTCATTTGTGGGACGCTGGATCCAATGCTTCAGGAGGGCAGTGAACAAGTCCTGGCTCATCCCGTCCGAGGCATGCTGTGAAACTGCCTCCAGCATATTGAGCAGGTCCTGAGCAACTCGAGGATGCTGAGATTGATGAACCACATTGACTCGCACCTTCATCTTCTCCCAGAAGGCAACATGTCCTTTCTTCCAAACTTGTGACTTGGTCTGATCGACCAGAGGAGCCTGGAACATGGAGATCCGGGATCCCCTTCCTTGTGTGGGTGTATGGAGCAGCTGAGTCAGGTATTTCTCTGTCTGCGTAGCCCATCGAGCAAAGTCAGAGCCAATGCCAGTGATGGGTTGACCCATGATGTGGAAGGGACCGTCGTCTTCCCAAAAACTGGTCCAGGTAGCCGGCAAAGGGTGGGTCCGTCCGATCGGAGGAAAACGCTGTAGTTGTTGGACAGAGACAGCCGCATAGTCACAATTGAAGGTCACATCCAGAGCACAATGAGGCTTCCATGGCACATCCCAATTTGCCTGAACCTGAAGACACGGCGCCAAGGTGGAGGAGACCAGCAGGAAGTCCAATTGAGATCCTTGCAAGGTGGTGGGTCCTGGTGTGTCTAAGATCTCCGCTTTGAACTTACTCTGTATGACCGTGGCCGCCAAGGCTCCAGGTTCGTTCTGCCAGTCTCCACCCACAATGAATGGAGCTCGAAGATGTCCCAGGTATGTGAGGAGATGAGCCAAAAGGTCGGCATTGTGAGGGGACTGCAAGGTTTCCCCGGTGCGCAAGTACAGCTGAATGATGAAGATCATCGTGTCCTGCCTCTGCAAACCAACGGACATCCAGCCGTTACCTTCTTGGAGGTAGTGGTGATCCAGATGGGTCAAATGCCGATTGCCATGCAAAGTGAGCATGCCTCCGGTGGTCCCTCCTCGTCCAGTATCAGCAGCCGGGAGACCATGTGTTTTCCAGCCTCTGGCAGTGAAGTATTGCTGGGCCTCGTTGAGCTTCTTGGGACCCAAATGAGTTTCTTGCAGAAAGAGAAGGTGGTCTCCTTTGGTCCAGATCCAATCCTGAACGCGAGCTCCAAAGAAGGTCACATTCCCAAAGATGAGGTGCAAGGTCTCGTAGTGATGCTTGGCCTTCTTGGGCTGACTGGGTGCCAGAGCTTCAACGGCGTCCGGTACGAGCTCGCCCTGATTGTCATGAATCAGCCAGAGTTGGACAACCTCCTTTCGTTGCTGATCCGAAATGTTGGACAAGGGAACAGGATACTGATCATCATCGGCGAACCAGTAGGTGTTGTCCATGGCATGGATGCACACATAGTGCCCGTTTTCATGCCCTTCACCTTGATGCAAAACCAAGCTGACAATCCTGTAGGTGGCCATATGGACATGAATGCCATCCTCCGAGAAGGGAATGTTGACGCTGGTGGAGAAATCCAGAGGCCGATCGTGCTTGGTCCAGCACCCTTGGACCAAAGCTGACCGTTGAAGATGAAGAATGAGGCCGTCAGGAGCCCATAAAGGTATTGCCCACCTTCTTCATCAGCCCACTGGTTGACAAGCTCATCCAAGGAGATGGCCGAATCTCCTGGTGGAAACAGCAGGTTGAGGGGAACTTGCTCTCGGTCCTCAAGCCTTCCATCAGGGTGAACATGAAAGAACTTGCCTCCGAAGAAGGTGCTGTCCGCAAAGTTCCACAAGAGGCCTGCAAAATCCCCAACATCCGCTTGAGTACCTTCTGGGAAGTGTTGGAGAATGTGGTGCATTTGATCCAAGTTGCTCAACAAAGATGGTTCGCCAGCCCCCAGAAATTCCCGAACCGCAGCATGCGTCCTGCCCCAAGCGATGGACTGGTCTTCGGCATGAGCTCCGGCCCAACTCCAGCAACGCAGGACGGCATTGGCAAAACACATGTTGTGCGGGTTGGAGAGGATGCTGGTCAAAGCCTGAGCCACAACATAGACGTTCGTGGCAAGATGAGGAACATCTCCTTGAACTGCCAGGAGCTTGTGGAGGGTGTTTTCCATCCTTCTCAAATCAACCAAAAATTGTTGACCCTTGACCAAGGACCAACTCTGCTCGAAGTCTGCCCGCGAGGAGTCAAGATCTCGCTTGCAGATGTCATAGAGGGCCTGTTGGCCTGCCGTCAAAACTGAAGAACCCGGACGATTGATGTCATCATCCATGAGGTCCACCAGAAGAGCCGCGAGCTTAGCCTGTGGGGTCCCGTCGACTGCAGAACCCCGAGAGGTCTGCACTGAGGTAGAGGAACTCGGTGCCCCGTGGCTGGCCCAACGGCTCTCTGGCCCCGAGGGAGGATCAGAGTGTCCCCCCCTCAACTTGAAAGGAGGAGGCTGGCGCCAAGGACCATAGCCCCCGCGGCTACCCTTGGCTCGTCTCGAGCCTCCCGCTGCAAAAGAATCAACCAAGTTGTCAAAAACCCTGCAACTCGATTGAGAATCCCTGAGTGGCTGATGTCCCGCATCAGCAGCCCCAAAATCACAAGAAGCAAATTGCAAAAGGGAGGAAGCCCTAGGCATCAGGTTACCCACACTGTTGAACCTCCTCCAACATTTTGCGGCGCTTGTTCTCGTCCTCAGTAATGGGAGCCGGAGGGCGCTTCAGCATCGTTGTGAGCTGGGCCTTCTGGTCCTCTGTCAAACTGACCCCAAGGGTCGTGATGAAACCTGCCACCGCGTTGGGCACAGTGTCCTCCATGGAATCCCCTTCATGGAGCTCAGTGGCCGGCTTGCTGGTGTTGACCAAAGCCATGTATGCCGCGGAGGTGGTGTGAAGGGCCCCTTGTTCAGCCTCGAGCTTGCCTTGGATAGTCTTCATCTCCTCGAGCATGTCCCCATAGGTTTTCTTGGCATTGTCCAGCTTCTGTTGCAGGACCTGCTTCTTGTGGGACAGGTCTCGAAGATGTGACACCTGGGCCTTGAGTTTCATGGCCATGTCTTTCTCCGTTTCTGGTGGAGGTTTGGTAATCTTCTCCACCAAGTCCTTCACTGCAGTGGGCAGTTGGGCCATGTTCTCTTTGAGGACACTCGTCAAATCATCAGCCTCCACGGTGGGCGGAGCGGGCTTGATGCCGAGTTGCTCGAGCTGCTGCTGCAATTTGGGTTCCAAGCTGCCCCATGAGCCCATGAGAAGGTCGGTGGTGGCCTTGTGAACCTGTGAGAGTTTGGAGACTCTGCCCCCTCCCAGGCCAGGCGGGGGTGTGATGAGTTTCTGGCGAGGAGCATGACGACCTCGAGGTTGAGATTTCGATCGGTCCCGAAAACCTTGAGCTGGTTGCCGCCAAGCCAGGCCGCATTTGCGGCAAACATACCCTTCAGCCACCTTATCTTCCCAAATCCAGTTGCTGCACTCCGCTCCTCGGCAGCACTGATAGGAGCGGGCCCACGATCCTCTGGTCATGAAGTCCAGCGGGATGGTGTGGCCTCCTTTCTCGGGCTCCAGAGCGATGAACTTCGGGTCGTGTAGTGCCCAGCAAAGTGCTGGCTGCCGCTCTTGAGCCGAGATCTTGAGCCTTGAATGTCACATCCTGTATATACTATTATATAGTATGTCTGTTTGATATTCAATTGATCTCTATCTGCCCATAATTATCTAAAGTTGTGGTCTTCACTGCCCACACGTGTGGTCATCTTGATTTTGCCCAGATCAATGATGAAGTCGCTACTGAAATGGTTGGTTAAAGTTGTGCATTCAATTAATTGAAAATTTATTCAAAATTATTTGCCGCGCCAAACAAAGAGTCAGCGGCATGGCCGTTTCACGCAAAGATGTTCGAGGTTAATAGCACGCAAAAGAGTAGTGTCTCTCCTGAAGCTACAACAAGCACGTCGTTTCTTTGCATGGCCGGCCTGGCCGATGATCACTGCACACAGGCACGCATTCAACAACATGCTCACTCTCCTATACTCTTGATTCTTGATGACGTCTGACATAGCCTTCAAATCCTGCAGCATGAGAGAGCGACAGGAGACAATAGATAATTATAGTTATAGAAATGGGATGAAATGGCCGTGTATGAAGTACCATCCCAGTTCAATCCCTGAAAGAAGGAAAATAGACCCAAACCTGCTGGGGATCTGCATCCTTAACATACACACCCACGTAGTACCCGTAGGTCCGCACGATCACTCTTCAGAACTGGTCCATCAGTCTCCATTGATCATGATCCGGTGCCACGATAGCGCCTTCCCCACGGCAGGCTTGGTGGAGACGATAGCGGACTGCACCTGTAGGGTGGGCTCCGCGCTTGGACATAGATGTGGGGGCTGCAATCGTGTACACTTGTTCCCCATGGATAACACCAAGATGGGTGTGGTTTCAATGCATTTTTGACCGATTTCTTGACGACAAACCACTCATCTACAGAACATTCTGAGGCGTGCGCTGCACGGCAGCCAGCTGGATCACGAGAGTATGGCCAGACCTGGTGGTGAGAACAGAGTCTATCTGTTCCTGGCCATACAGGTCCTAAAATGAATGGCCTTGATGGGCCATCAAAACATGCACCCAAACGCAACGCCTTGATGCATAGTCACCTCTTAGTGGCGGTCACTG
Source organism: Durusdinium trenchii (assembly GCA_963970005.1). Lineage (NCBI taxonomy): Eukaryota > Dinophyceae > Suessiales > Symbiodiniaceae > Durusdinium > Durusdinium trenchii. Next base: position 76,275 of record CAXAMN010008347.1, read on the forward strand.
TGTCACTGCGTGATGTACTGGTCTGTTGCTGTCTAGAATGCAATCATTATGAAGGTCGTCTGTCTAGTCTTGTCCAAAGAAAACACGGTATAGTTGCAGGTCTCACCTTCTGATCATAGCTTGAGACTCCTGGTGTCCGTTTTCAGCATGGGAGCTGCGTTCCCCAAACCCAGCCAGGTCCTGGTTCTTCCGTTCGTGACCCTGACACAAACCTCGGGTACTTCGGTCACATCAACCTCGGGATAGGTCGGGTCGTTCAGGGACTCCATCCAATTCGGTCACGTGCTGCAGAAGCTGGGGACCTGATGGTAGCTCGGGACCTGATGGTTTGCAGGACACAATGGCATCTCATGCAGCTCACTTGACCCATCCCCATGAAGCGGGATCCGAGGAGGTTTCGCTCACATCATGAGGCCGAAAAGCTAGGAGAGCAAACCTGGATAGATCAATCACCCACGAGGTGATATACGGCTTTATATTTAAGCCACTCTAGGGTCGTTAGCCCTTTTTATTCAGCCCTAGTATATAAAGGGTAGCTCCGGTCAGTTTGGGACACCGCAACACGCACCTCGCTGTGTTTGTCGACACCTCTTGGAAGGTCCTGGTGTATACATGTTTAACATATATGGTTATTCAGCCCACATGGACCTACCTTGAAGGTCCAATGGGGGATATTCAATGATATATATATATTTTTATGTGGCTTATAGTAGCATCTGATTGTTTTTTTTCTTTGAGCCTTTGATCTTCAATTTTCAAGAAAATCCTCCAGTCACTGGCTGCCCAACCCTCCGAGTTCCCTGCCCAGCCCAAGAGTTCGGCATGGGCCAACAAAGAGGACTGGTCCATGTTCGCCGTCTGTCAGTACGGTGCGTTCAGAGCGTTTGGTCGAAATCCACCCGAACGGGGACCGACCAAGACACGCGTTTTTGCCTGGGGCAACAGCAAGGAATGGATCAATTTGGGAGACATCGCTCTTCTTCTTTTAAAGGCTTTGACAAGGACAGGGACATACAACGACACATGTGGTTGGTTCATGTTGGTGTTCACGGCGTTGTTTGCTCCACTCGTCGCTCCTGATGCTTCTCCTCGCGTTCTGAGACACATGTTGATCTTCTAGCCACCTGTTCCACGCACAACCCTGCGAACAGTACTCAAAAAGGGCGTCTCGCATGTAGTATCCCCAAAGCACCTGCTCTTTTTCGCACAGTTCAGCAAAACATGAAGAAAAACAGGATGACATCCAGCAAACGCTCGTTCCAATTGGCTCGTTTCCGGAACAACGGTTGAAGTGATATGCTTCCGGGTGTTCTGCCACCGGGAGAGTCCCACAGCATGGTGGACGACCAGTCGGGCGAATCCCATGGGGTCATGACCCTTCCCCAGATGACCTCGATTTGTGAGCCGTTTGGTTTGAACACATTGAGACAAGACTCATGGGACTGGCATCTGACTCCCGAGAAAAGGCCAGGGGTGGTTGACCTGGGGTCAATGTAGGTAAATATGCCACACATAGAGTGTCTGGGAATCATATTAATGTAAACAAATAATTCAATAACAACATCTTAATGAACAGTTATGATACACGTAACGATCTATACATCTTGCTTCCACATGATCTCTCTTCCACATCCACGTCTTGGGCTCTAAATGGCTCTAACTGAAGGGACTAGGGACCACTGGTTTTCGCTTGATCTCTTTCTATGCTTGGAACAATCACGTTCGTCAACTCAGGGACGCCCTGCAGTTTCGGTGTCTGAAACATGAAAGATCACAAACAGTGAGTGGATGCTTCAGAGCAAACAGTGAAAGGTCAGGGGTCAGCATGTTCTCCCTTCAGAAGCTGAATGAAGCTGCACATTGACATAAACCTATCTGCAACTATTAATTATTATGGGAATACCACACGGAATACCATGGATTCTACCACAATGGATGATCCAGTTCCCCCAGATTTCAAGCTCCACTGATCTGCCAATCCTCCATCTCTCCACGTCGTCCCAGTTTTCCTGGGCCTCGAAGCGCTCACGCAGCTTGACCAACTGGTTGGCATCCAAGGGAAGTGGCTCCTGGTCGTCATCCACTTGGTGAGAAGAGAAGACTCCACATGACCGGGTGATGGCTCGTAGGTCGGTGAGGTAGTCGAAGACATCCGTGAGGTCGGTGTGTTCAACTGAAAGTCACAACTGGAAAGACTGGGACCAGTCGGGGCCCACACAAGAGGTCATGATGAGGTCATGATCATGTCGTGAGAAAGGTTTGGACTGCGTTCTCGGTTGAAACTGTAACACTGTTTTAAGCAAACATCATTGCCCAGTTCTCACACACACAGATTGGGGAAACACGACCACTTCTTTTCTCCATGAAGCCGGTCATGAGAGGACTCAAGGACACTCCAACAAGTATGGAACCCAATAGCAATGGCCTCCAACCTACTAGCGATGGCCAACCTACAAGCGATGGCCTCCAACCTGCTAGCGATGGCCTCCAACCTAGTACAAAGCAATTTCGCAGGTCCATCTTGGTCTGTGATGGTTCCATGTCGGAACCAAGGTGGAACCCCCCTGCCAACATGGCTTTGAGATCCTCCGATGACATTGTAAACGGCAGCATGACCGTCTGTAAAAAGGCCCTGTATGGTGTCGAAATGAGTTCTTAATGGAAAGCCCCGAGATTTTTGCAGTCTTCACCAGCGTTTCAATTGATGTTCATCTTTGTTGTTTTTTCAAGTTAAAAGATATTCTCCCACACAAACAGTTTCATCCACTTGACGCCCTCGAAATCCATCTATCCGTTGATCCGGCTTCTTTTTTTGCAATGCCGCCGATTGAATTTTGGCGGGTGTCCGGATACATTGCAAGATATTGCAAGTATCATTGATCAAATTAAGTGTTTTTTTGCTGTTGTTCCTCGTCTTAATAAGGTCAACGCAGTGGTCAACGCATTTCTCTTTCTCGAAGCCCAGTTCGGGGCCCTGCGCCTCGGCGTAGCGATTGGGAACCATTCCAGGAGCCTCACAAGCTGCGACGAAAGGAAGCTCGCGCGACGATTCCAGCTGCCAACGACATATGAACTTTTCGAAGAGGAATTTGGTGATTCAGATTCAGATGTTGGTCAGATCAGAATGTGGCTGACCGGTATGTCTGACACGGAGCTGCGTGAGCTGGGTTCTGTCACTGAGGATCCAAAAATCACAAGCAGCCATATCCTCTCGTATCTTCTCAAAGTGGTTTTGAGCTTGGGGCTTCGGCATGCTTTGGCTTTTTGAGTAGAACTTGTGCAGGGGGATAAACCAAAGCTTCAGACATGAATTCATAACGACGAAAGGAGATGAAAACAATCTGGTAGGGCAGGGGGGTCTTCTCGTCATTTCTCGTCATCCTCGGTCATGAAGAATATGGAGCAAAGGCGAGGCATGAACTTTCGGAAATGTGGAAGAATTCAAAGTATTTCAATGGGTGAAGTGTTCATGCTTTCAACACGACTTACAGTCTACATATGTCTACATATACTTTATGTATCTTTTTATAGTCCCAGTGTGTCCCAGTGATTCTAGACTAGACAGTGGAAATGTTCTTCAATTTGTAGGACTGTATGAGGCACTGTGAGGCCTACAGGTTCTGTCGTCGGTGCTGTTTGCCCAAGTCTTTGTCAAGTCTTTCAGGGTAAAGGTGCTTGATTCCCCGAATGCCACCGAGCTGTTCCCCTTAGTGGCTCAAGTCATTGACAGCCCCACTGGTGAAGGCTGCGGAGTTGCAAGGTAGCCAGCTGCGCACAGTGGGCATTGAATCAAAGCTTCAAATATGCAACCGTGAATTGTCCAGAATTCCATAGAATTCCAAAAGCTGTTCGAATTCTTCCATTGCCCCTTCCGCCACTCCCCCTGCGTCCTCCCGCCCTCCTTCGGCTGTGCGTGGCGTGGCTTCCTTCGGCGGGAGTTCTTGCCCTTGGAGCAACGCCGCTGGGAGGCATGGAGGACACAAACCTGACCCCGAGCCATATCCTGTAAAATAACTATAGGGTTATATAATGTCTTTTTCCACAAGTTTAGTACTGTAGTGAAACCAACCCCCCAAAAAAGGCCATAGAAAAGGTTATGCATTATGAGTTATGCTGTGGAACAAATGTTGATCTCTACCATCTGGGCGGGTAGTGGATGTCAACACTGATTGCGTGTGGTCGTAGTTGGTCCAACTCAATCTGGGACCATCTGTTTTCACAACCTCTGACCCATCTTGGAGAATCGAAGGCGGTCAGAACTGTCCAGTTGCCGCACGACTTGCGTTGCAGAGGTCTGTTGCCTGGTCTGAGACGGTCCGTTATAACACGCACGACCGAGTCCCGGACACCGAGTCCACACGACCGAGACACGGACGACTCGGTGGACACCGGAACTCCGGAGCCGGAACTCCCACGCGTCGGAGTCGATGGACTTTGGTTGGGAGGATGTGATGTGATGCGAACGGGCGTAAGAAACTCAGATGGACCGGGTGAAGGCTGATCGAGGCTGATGAGTTTGGAGCATGACTCGAAAGAAAGACAAGGCCCGAAAGGGCATCGCGTGTTCCATTTCCTAGGCACGTGCAAACTGAACACGTTTTCTTTCTTCATACCCGTCCCAAGATAGTCCATGTTCGTAACGGTATGTTTATCAACAACTGTTCAACATGGCAAAGCTCGAAAACAAACCTCTTTTATTATGGTCGTTTTCTACGTAGAAAAGCATTAAAAAAATGGACCCAATCGAATCAATAAACGACAAAACATCTCTTCCTTGGGCTCGCCACATAGGCACCGTTGTAGTCATAGGCATCGTAGACGATGCCATTCCTTTTTCTGGCGGTACCGTTGCTCGACGGTTGCACACCGAGGGAACGGGGTCTTTGACGCGTCCGTCGTCCGCCGGGCTGAGGGGAAGACGCGGTGCCAGGGTTTGGAAGGAAACTGGTTCCGAGATGGTACCCATATTTTTGGGGGTGAACTCGGATGAGCGAGAAACTCGGATGAGCGAGATCGGGGTTGCGAGATGGGGGTTGCCGCCCCCCCCCGCATGCATGGGGTGGGGTCATGAACTTTCGGAAGGAGCTGATATTGTGCTTCGCAGGCCCCCTCTGCCTGCTCGGCTTTTAAATGGGAATTAAAACGGTCGAGGCAATTAAAACGGTCGAGGCACTCGGACGAACGGGTGACCGAAAGGGTCAGTTCGGTGGGCGTTTTAGGACGATGGGCGCTGATTTTGTTATATAGGACTCTACTTGAAGTTTCTCACGTGGTACACATTGGTCAAGCTTTTCGGAGGTTGCTTGCTGACTCTCACCACTGCGACCCGACAGTTAGTTTGTGTAGGCCAGTCCTCAAAAATGTTGCTGGGAAACAGATTTGCAGATCCTGATTCATCACAAATTCAACGGGAACGTGAGCACAGCAAAACCATGCAAACAACCAATTGTTTCCAAAAAAACATTGTTTCCACTGGTTTTCCTTAAAGCCATGCATTGTTTCCAAAAACCATGCAAAAAAAACATTGTTTCCAAGGATCTTTCCGTTCAGGTTCCTTTCTCTCCCCGCTTTCCGATGGGAAAACCCATCGACCCACCATCGATCGACCCACCTCGACCGCAAGGTCGGTCGGAGCTTTAAGGGTGAACTCCTGAGGTTCGGGCTCTGCGGCTTGGTAGTTCATGGAGCCTTGCGCAGGCCACTGCATGTCCTTGCGTTGTTTCTCGCACCGAAAGGGCGCGCCAAAGGCCAGAGGCAAAAGTGGGTTGACAAGTGGCTACTTCACCTATTCAATGATTCTACACCACCCTCCACTACAGGGATCTCCATCGGTTGGAAGTTGGAAGGTCCAGGTGTGCTTGCAGCAGCCTCCAGCCGCCTTCGTCGCACTAAACACGACTGGTTGATTGAAGACTTCGACTGCCATTCTCTTGGAGATGATCCACAAACGATTCCAAGTACTGTAGTATTCCCAGCATGCAGAATCGGTAAATCCGTGTAAATTGCGGCATATACAGTATGACTTAGTATGTGGATCTATATATTCAACAGCATTCAGCATGCATTTATCACTCCGAGCTATAGACATTTGTGGACAGGGTTTTCTCTTAAACCCCTTCCTTCAAGACTTGAGAGTTCGGGCCTGGGGCGGCTCAGCGCACCACACTGACCGGGTGCCTCAAGGGTGCCCCTCCGTCCCTGGAACGTCGGCAGATGTCAAGGCCGCTTCGCCCCGGTCTACAGGAGGTCTACAGGATGTCCTCCAGGTCCATGCAGGTCTTTTAGCTGGGACCTCATGAGGCGCCCCCCCGCACCGCTCCACTGCATCGCTCGCCGCAGCCTCCGCCCGTCGGGTCTCCTGCCCCCAGGGGCTCGCCGCATAGCCCTCGGAGGGCGTCTGGCTGGCGACGGGAGAGACCTGCGAGAAAGGCGAGCCTGTGACCCGCCTGCGCCCCCTCAATCGCACATCACCATCACATACCCTCCTTGCAACCAGCATGGAAGTGGACTTCACCCTCTGTTTGGTCTGAGAATTCCAGGGGCCAGCACATCCACCACCACCGATGTGGGGTCTCGTTTCGGCTCCTCCGCCGATGCGGCGCCTGTGGCTGGGGCATCATCATAGCTGCAGGCACCTCGGAGGGACGGAGGACGGGCCCATTTTCGACCGCCGGGTTTCGGCGCGGCGTTGTCCAGCTCCGTGATGGGCGGGCGGTCCAGGGACCTTCAAGCGGTGTCGATCATGCAAAAGGTGTCGAGATGCGTCGAGGGTGCCGTCGCATCTCAGGCTGAGGCATTCAACTCGGTGGTCAGTTGTTCTGTTCATTGAGTTGGCATCTCCAGAAACACTTTCTGTTCAAAAGAAATTCCCTATACCAGTGGGGTAGTAGTCGCCGTACAATCCTGGCACTTGTGCTGTTTGGTCAATTTGGAATATTGGGAGGCTGTTGAAAGTATATCATGGTGTGTGTTCTTGGTCTGTACATCGGCTACCATGGACCATATACCCCAAGTAATTCTATGTCGAAATTCTGATGTTGCCCTGGTTCTCCTAGGGGTCCAATCGCCATCAAACACCGCTTGGTCCTTCCAGATCAGCAAGCGAGGCACCAGCATCATCGCCACCAAGCGAGGCTGGGTCATATCCTCCCGGAATGTTCGGTTCAGTTGGGACAGGGAAGTAAGTTGGTCTCCGCATGGTCGGTTTCCCAAGCCTAGTACAAGTGAAACGACTCGCAAAGGTGTTCGATGCAGTTTGCCTTTGGTTACCAACAAAAATCTGTGATCACCCGTGCATGTACATCCTCAAGCCATTCACCTATAGCGATGGCCGAGTGCCGTTCTTGACCGATGCACTGGAAAACGTACCCGTGGACCGTACCGGAGGTCCGTCTGTCCGTCGTGGCGAAGACTCGTCTGAGAGTGGCGTTGTGTGCGTGTTCCTCATATCGTACATGATTGAGAGTAGATGGCACAGACCCCAAGAGGTGATATATATATATTAAAGGACATCTTGAGGTCTGTGCCATCTACTCTGAAACCACTGTAGGTAGATACAGATTACAAGGTAGAACATCAAAAACCACCAAGGAAATACCTCTTTACACCGCCAAAACCAACGTTGAATATGTCTGAGTCCTTTAGTCCGTCTTCACGGTACAAACTCAAGGCCTTCATCCTATCAAGGGCGACCTTCTAGCCAAGATTTAGGACAGTTCCTTGCAACAAATGCCCTTCAGTCCCTTGAAGGCCAGGAAGAAGGTCCTTTGAAGTTCCTTTCAACAAACCCTCAAACACGGCCGACGGAAGATGAGCCAAGATAAGCCAAGTGGTCAGTGGTACCCTTGTTGCAAGTGCTCAGCAAGTCCTTTGAGTTTGAGCTCGCTCTGTTTGGGCTGTCTGAGTTCCTGGGCGTCTCCCCTTTAAGCACCGGCATTGTCACCAACCCTGGACCATCCGGAGCCTGGGTGTCCTGGCTGGACTACCCTGCACTACTTAGAGATCTCCAAACAGGGCACCCCGACAGGGAGGTCCTGGTTGGTAGTCATCTTTGTTCCCTTTTCGACACCCCACGTGGAAACCTTGGGGTAGGTTGAGATAAGTATGTCCAACGTAGAGACTGCAAAAGAACAATGCTAGTATCTCCACCACCAGTGAATTGGTCATGTGCTGAGATTGACGTCCATTTTTCGGGAGCCCCAAATAAGATATCGAAAAGTAGATCCCCACTAAAAATGTATTGGACACCGTTTCTACCTATTTGGGCATCACTATACTTCAACCAGGTCTGCGAACCTTGCCACATGCCCACTATTTTTGAGATGTACCCACGCCGTTTCCTGCTGCATCGTTGGAAGCTGCATGGGGAGCATGGTGGGCTCCTGAATGGCCATCACTTCGCACCTCGGTAGCTTCGGAGCACAGCCGATGCCCTCCATACCAAACGGATCAGGATATTAGTCGATGCAGCGATGCTACTGCTGTCAGCCAAAAAAAGCCTCAGTCTTCGAGCCCATGGGGATCTGCCGAGCGTGGGAATTCTTGGGTTCTACGTGGTTATAAAGTTTGTATGGTTGTGGTTTTACATCCATTCTGACGATTCTGAAATCTAAATCATTGAATACTTGGCAACGGGCGTCTCCAGGATACAACTTTATGCGTAGATCCACTGTGATCACTTGTGCAAATCTCACTAGGCTTGTGTGGCAGCAGCTTCTTGCAATGCTTTTCTTGCATCTCTCATGGCCGGTGTTCGGGGGCGTGCATGGTTAAATTAGGTCAACTCTCTGTGGGCTGCAATTGCAGTTGCTCAAAAGGTTGGATTTCCGCTCAAAAGGTGGAAGACCACCTTCTCTTCGAGGTCTGTCAAGATCATCTCCGGTGAATCTGTCAAGATCTGTCAAGTAAGCCGAGCGAAACTGGACACCTCGGACGATTGGTCACTATAGAATAAACTTGGTTGCGCCAGGAGAGGAAAACACCGTCACAGACGGGGATTTGTGAGCCCCCGTTTTGGCACCTGATGCCCACTGCAAATCATAACAGATCATAACACCAACTGGCGAAGGTCCACGTCCCAAAGGATGACGCCTGCCGCACCTACATGTCAAACCTGATACATGTTAAAAGATTTGAAAGGTACTAATAGTAGATCTTTGAACACTGGCAGTGTCAAGCAGCCCAACACATACCTACAATGGGCTGAAATGCTAGTCAATCTGCACTTGGATCGAAATGGCAAGACTTGGATACGTAAGCTTCCAACATGACTACCAATCCATCCAGTTGATCGAAGAGATCGTGCACAGACCCTGAGATGAGGGTGGCCTCCCGGCCTCCCTTCCTGCGTTAGGGTGGCTTCCCTGGTGGTAGACGGATTCATCACAAGTAGCTTCATCCCACATGATTCGCCCCACGCTCAGGATCAGCACTGAGTCAGGGACGCCATGTCGAATTTGCAAGTACAGGAAGTCTGAAGAACACCACAAAGGGTAACCGGACTTTGCTTCTTTGAATTGAGAATGGCTGGCCGGCGCAAGATGGCATGTCCCACCGTCAGAAGATGGAAATCAAACAGACAAAGAGATCCAAACACTGAGGCCTATACCCACATTCTGTCTGATTCCATATTCTCAAAGCTATACCACATCATGAATACTTGAAGCTTTTCCCAAACCCACCTAACTCTCTGCATGTCCGACAGTCATGGACTGCAGACCATCGACCCGTGGAAGACCATGCCGCGGACTGCCGATCGCACCCCATCCGTGGGTGCATGGGACTGCGGACTGCCGATCAGTTGGAGTGGTGGCAGTGGTGGGGGGTCAATGTAGGCATATGGCAGTCCCATGGAGTGTTTGGGGGACTTCAAAGCTTGCTGTGATGGGCGGGGCCAGTCCAAACACACGCATGGCACCGTCCGACGTGGAAGGTGGAATGTCCCCCGCACCGTCCGACGGTCGTTCAGAACAGGTCCCATCGAGGCGATCCGAACAACAACATCGAATGCGTGTTCCCACTGGGTGTGATCACTGATGGCTGACTCAGAAATCGACACTGATGGCTGACTCAGAAGTCGACACTGATGGCTGACTCAG